>JAHWFP010121125.1:174987-190548 GCA_023313725.1 Lithobius niger
TCATAACACTCAAGTGAAAAATTCAGTAATAACACCCAATCCAGGAACAGAATTGCTCTACGGAAATGGTTTTGGTTTCTCCCCCTTCATCCGTGTGGTAACCTGCAAGTCCCTGTGACCCCTCCTAAAACGTTAAAACTGACTACATACCTTGTTGCCAGCAAGTCTCAGCTCTTCCAGTCCACAAACTAGTCGATCCTTAAGCGATGCACATCCTCTGTCGCCAAGTGGATTATAGGATAGGTCCAATATTTTCAGGCTTTCTAAATCGACACGTGGTATGATGGGTAAGGTGTTATGGGATACGTCCAGCTCAACTGTGTCCCGTGGCAAATCGTTGGGAAGGTTGGACAGGAATCTGCGAGAGCAGTTGACGAAGGCTCCTTTGGTATACCACGGATAAGAGCATTTGCAAGTCTTAGGGCAAGGGCGTAAATCATGCGGGCCAGTCTGGTCGTACCAAACGTAAAATACCAAACTGGTGACCAAAAGATTAGCCAGAGTCACGCATATCACCATTTTCTTCCTCCAGGTTTAAACTAAAAAACAATAAAGTTTTAAAGTTATTAACAAAACGATTGACATCGAAACATATTAAGTGTTTAACGCCCAACTTTACTGGGAGCAGTAACTAACACATTAACTATGACTTGACTCTTTGTCCCAAAAAAGGGTTGTGGGTGTCAGGCAACCAAGATGTTTCAAAAAAAAGAATGGGAGAAAAATGAAAGCACCGACTGAACAAGAGGAGGGGCTAAAATACGTTTCGGAGGTACTTCCCTCCGTAACAACTTTCCTCCGTATCTTCTTGGTGATATTGACTCGATTGAAGCTGTCCAGAGACGCTTCACTAAGAAGCTCCCAAGGCCTCCGTGACAAACCTTACCGTGTTCGTCTCGACCTTCTTGGACTTGAATTACTCGAACTTCGAAGGATGAGATTCGACCTTATCTTAACCTTTCAGATACTCCACCAGCAACTTGACGTCATTTTACCTTTTTTCGATCTGGCCCCGACCATTGCCCGTACTATACGGAACATAACTGGAAACTTTCCATTCCCTCCGCTCGCCTAGATTGTAGAAAGAATTTCTTTTCTGTGAGGGTGGCTCACATTTGGAATGCCCTGGGTTTTGATACCGTCAATGCTCCCTCTTTGGCCTTGTTTCGTTGTAGACTACCCAAGGAAAATCTACACCCTTTTCTCAAACGGTCCGTCTGATTTTCTCGTTCTTCTTAACTTTCATCCTGGATCGGTGTCAGTGGCTCACTCCCCTTCCTATTCCATCCCTGCGTACTTACAGGGTAAATTGACTTTATTATTATTATATTATTATAACTTTTTGACATAGTACTAATATTCCATAATATGCTAGACATGTTGCCGTCCCCTTTTCTGACCATGATGCTTTATTACTGGCAGTTTCATAATGAGCTTCTCTAGGATACCGATTTCGTCTTTTGTATTCGTGAGTTTTGGGTGGAGTGGTTTAAGGAGTCGGGGGGGGGGGGGGGAGTTTGATATTGTCCTGAGCATTGGTAGGATCTTGGTAAAGCAGAAATTGTAGCGGCCTTCTGGTCAAAAAAATTCAAGGTTCCTAGATTAGATCTAGCACCTCACGATTTGGGATGTGACGTTACTAAAGCACGTTACTGTGATGTGCCATCTTGGAGCATCAGCATGCCATTAACCCTTTCATTCTGGAATTAATCGTGGTGATTTTTTTAAACTTTAGGTCGGTCACGGGATCTGAAACGCCATTCACTCGGTTTAGCGGCAAGGAGGCTGACCACTGGGTTGTTGCTGCTCGCTTTGTTCGGGGGGGGGGGGGCAATAGGGCCCCATCACACAGCTCGCATTGTGCACAGGGACTGACTTTTTCCGCCATCTTGTAGCTATACGCCGGGCATGAAAGGATGAAGTATTTTGCTCTTTTCGCTTGCCTGATTTGACTCTCTTTCTTCTGATCTTGATGTATTACGTCCTGTATTACGACTTCATCTCTGCGCTCTTCAAATCTTTCATACTGGAAGTAAAACATTTGGAGAAAGCACTTTCTTTCCTGCTTTGGAGGAATCTACAAATAGGCAGAGTTTCCATATGGAAAATTTGAAATGAATAGGATATCTCCTAGTAAAATTCTCATCGATATAGTGAAGACAGGCACCAGCTCAGCATGAAAAGCTCCTTTTCTCTGTTCCGCACCGCGGATCACCAAAATTTCACCATTTTCTGATTTTTTAGCTTGTGGTGGGCAAATAGGGACCTTCCGTTTAGGAATCTGGTCTTGTATAGGTAACATCGTCGAACACCGTAAGAAGAAGGCAGATTAAGCAGGCTAAGGCCCGTATTCTGAACGCTGACTAAAACTCGTACTTGACTTGAAATGACGTCACACCTATTTAGTGCCATTCACCACCAGAACTTCGTTTGGATACATTTGGAAGAAATCGGGTGGTGAATGGCACTTAATAGTTGTGATGTCATTTGTCTTGAAATGACGTCACACCTATTAAGTGCATTCACCACCCGATTTTCTCCAAATGTATCCAAAAGAAGTTCTGGTGGTGAATGGCACTAAATATGTGTGACGTCATTTCAAGTCAGGTACGAGTTTTAGTCAGCGTTCAAAATACGGGCCTTAGTTCTGGTGACACAGTCTTTCTCCTTCCCCAAATCCATTTCGCCTAATATAAACTTGTGATTAGTTTAATTTTAGGTTAGTTCCATGTGGGAGGAAACTAGTTTCGTTTTGCACTATGGTAATTTAATTGGTAACGTTGATTTTGGGTGTGTCGTGTAACATTTCGTGAACTAGGGTTTGGTAAAAAAAAATGAGATCAGTACCGGTGGCTCACTAACTCGCACGAATGTCGGACGTAGTTGTTGGTGTTGATGCTCTAGTCTTTCATTTTTACCGTTCTTTTTTCATGTTTACACCAAATGGTATTTGGACAAAAATTACCCCTGAAGTGACTCTTGTATTATCTACATGTTCCTTCGTTATTTAGTTTATTTTGTCGGCAGGGAGCAAGATCAAGTCCGTAAGTGCCAAATCGTCCTTCCATTTCAAACTACCGTCACAACATTTAAACTAATGAACTAATACTAACATTGTGAAGTACTTACAATTCAGTCAATTTTTATCTCATGCAGCAGGAACATAAAAAAAAATAATAGAAAAATTAAAACTAGGCTAACATTTCATTTAGCCCTGCCCTCCTAAAGGCATTGGCATCGAAATAATAAATCTAAAGCGGCTGTATATATATACTTAATATCGGATGAACATTGTTGCGTAACAAAATTAATTTATTGATTTGTTGAAAACGGAAGACGTCGGCAGTAATATTGTTGTGGCTGACTAATGCCTGAAGGCGAAAAACGAGCCTGACTTCTTTAATGTTCATAGCGTTGCAGTTTGTTTGCGTCTTTGTTTGAATTTCTATAACCCACCCAAAATCCCAGAATCCCAGAATCCCAGAAATGTGTGGACAGTGGAAATGTCCGAGTGATGTCAATTAGTGAATGTCGCCCGCGTAATGTTCTACTTGCCCCGTGTGCTTCATTGTCTTTCAATCCCGAAGTTTTCTACACGGTGGGAATATTGGACTGGTGTTTCAAGTGGTCTTTTGGTGGCAATTCGGTCTCTGGCGTTTATTGTATCGATGGGTGTCATTATGCTTAGGATTACGGTTAAGTGAAGTAGGGTAAGGTAGGTTAGCATTTGAGTGTATGGCTCTGTAGGCCCGTTAGGCCTCAAATAAAAATCAAATCAAATCCACCCAAAACCAAAACTGGTGTAAAAAGTCGCCAATTTTCCAAGAAGGATCGGCCTTTGAAGGTAGTGATATCATTCAACCAGGGAAAGGCCACCAAGGTTAATCCTATTAGCCAACTTTATCGCACTGACTAATACTTAGAAAATTAAATGAAAACTAAAAGATGGCTGCTTGAATATATAATATCCCCAAAACAAATTTGTTAAGGATTTTTAGCCGTTTGAAGTCGTGATATCAAACGCCAAGCTCTTTCGTCAAGTTTTTTTTTTTTTTTTTTTATAACTGGAGATTGTAAGTGGCCTGCCCTTTTGACTCCAATTGTATTTACTGACAATAAATAGTTATTATTATTATTATTAACCCACCGAGTAATAGTTCGAAGGTAAAATAGAAATTTTTGAAAATTGCTTATTGTCCAATTTTCAGTTATTTAATTTAACGTCTAAAGTCTTAGTTTGTGGGATGAGCAAAGCTTGGCATTTGATAGCACGACTTTAAAAGGCAGAAAATCTGTACAGAAATCTTTAACAAGTTTTGTTTGGGGAGATATGTATAGGATATCAACCGGCTTTCGAGGGATGAGATGTAAGAATCCGAGGGCGCGTTGTGCCTGAGTATTGTTACATCTCAGCCTGAGAACGCTGGGTGATATCCTATTTATCTACCGATTTCAACATCTCAGCCCGTTCCTTATTGTTAAGCACACGCACAACAAAGAACGAATCGTGCTGACGTTCTTTTACTCAGAAAGCTCGACAATGGGACTGTGTGGGCAACATTGTTTACGCAGACGTTATTGTTAACAGCATTGTTCTATTGTTGTGTTTATTGATTGTAACTCGATTCCGAAGTTACCCATCACCGTTTATACCGCGGAAACTCAACGACGCCCCTTCAGACAACTTCTCTTACAAATTTTTTTAGGAGAAGTTGTTTAAAGGGGCTAATCGGCGTTGAGTTTCCGTGGTATGAACGATGCACCGATCCTCTATCCCACTAGCTGTGATTGCAGTAGACGCTATTTCTGAGGGAATTGTTGTCTCAGTGCCGCAATGTAAACTGACTTTTATTCTTTGTTATCTGCCTGATAGCTCTTGCGACACAGACATTCTTAATCTGTGTTCCTTTATTAAACGCTCGGTTAACCCAGGGCATTCTATTATTGTGCTGGGGGATTTCAATCTGTCCTCTGTTAATTGGGGTCTTCATACTGCTGTCGGCTGCCACCATCGTTATTTTCTTGAACTTTTTACACCTTTGGGCCTTTCTCAGTTGGTTGACCAACCTACCAGGGGGTTAAACATTTTGGATCTGGTCTTCACCAACGACCTACGTCTCGTTTACAACTTATCATTGGGTGCCCATTTTGGTAATAGCGACCATTGTGTTGTTCTTTTTTCGGTAAATCTGGCATCTGTGGATGGTGGTTTGTCCTCCCACCATTCTTGCTCCATTCGTGGTAAAATCGACCTAGCCAGTCTTAAATCCTCACTTTCTTTAGTTGAGTGGGACAGCCTGATTTTCGATCCGCCTCCTAACATTGGGGATGCCTGGTCATGTTTTTGCACTATCTTGTCTGGTCATATTGCATATTCTAGATCCCCATCTCGCATGCCAATTTCTGCGACTCCACGTCTGCCTCGGCACTTAGCCAGATTGCGCAATAAAAAACTCGCTCTTTGGAAACGCCTCAAATTGAATCCCTGTTTTGAAAATAAATCTGCCTATAACAATACACGCAAGCAGTTGTCCCTTGCTACGGAGACATGGTACTCTGAAAGAGGTGCAAGGATTATTCGTGAGGGAAATTTGTCATCCCTCTTTAAACACTATCGCAGGCTTACTTCTTCTTCACGGTCACTCCCTCCACTTAAGGTTGGTTCCTGTTTTGTTACCGACAATCTCTCCAAGGCAGAGACTCTTGGGGAGACCTTCGCCGATAATTTCATCTTTGATAATGGTGACCTTTCTCGCCCGACTGACTGCCTCAATGGACTCTCTTCCTCTTGCTCGACAATCCCCTTCACTCTTCAGGACACTTTAAATGCAGTTAAAAAACTAAATCCTAGTAAAGCCGTTGGCCCTGATGACTTTTCGGCCTTCCTCATTAAAAGCATCATTATGGAAATTGGGGACCCTCTTACAAAAATCTTCTCACTATCCTTTTCACAGGGTGCTTTGCCCTCTGCCTGGCGTTAGGCTAATATTATCCCTGTTTTTAAGAAGGGTTCTGCTTCCGATCCCTCCAACTATAGGCCTATTGCCCTTACTTGTACTGCCTGTAAAATTATGGAATCGATAATCCGTGATAAACTCATTGTGTTTTTTAAGACAAATTCCGTGATTGGTGATGACCAGTTTGGCTTTATGCCAAACAGATCCTCAACACACCAGCTTCTTCTCGTCCTTGACCGTTGGTCAAGTGCCTTGGATCTGGGCATCCATACTGACACAATTTACTTCGACTTCAAAAAGGCATTTAAATCTGTTGTCCACAGAAAGCTTCTACTTAAAGTTGCTGCCTGTGGTGTTGCGGGTGATCTCGAAAAGTGGATAGCCGCCTTCCTTCGAAACCGTACTCAGAGGGTCCAAATTGAAAATACGTTCTCTTCATTACGTGCAGTACCGTGTGAGGTGCAGTATCGTGTGGGGTCCCCCCAGGGATCTGTCCTGGGCCCACTTCTGTTTGTAATATATCTTAACGATCTGTTCTTAGATTGCTCGAACTCCTTTGGTTATAAATTTGCTGACGACTTGAAGGTCGGAGCTGAACTCTTTTCGCTTGGAAAGTCTTCGGATCTAGAGTCTCAAATAAATACTGTCAACGTTTGGTCCAAATGCTGGCAACTTCCTCTGTCTGTGAATAAATGTCACTCTTTTCACGTTGGTGCTCGAAACTTAATGAACCATTACACTCTTGATCATACAATTCTCCCTTCTTATGATATTGTGAAAGACCTGGGTATTTCGTTTACTAGTGATCTAAAACTCACCACCCATTGCCACCAGATTTGTTCATCCGCATATTGTCGTTTGGCTGTGGTTGATCGGTGCTTCAAATTGTGTAACAACGTGACACGTGTGTGGGCATTTAAAGTATTTGTCCGACCGGTACTAGAATATGCAACTCCTGTTTGGTCACCTTATCTTCTTGGTGATATTGACTCGATTGAAGCTGTCCAGAGACGCTTCACTAAGAGTCTCCCAGGCCTCCGTGACAAACCTTACGTGTTCGTCTCGAGCTTCTGGGACTTGAATTACTCGAACTTCGAAGGATGAGATTCGACCTTATCTTAACCTATCAGATACTCCACCAGCAACTTGACGTCATTTTACCTTTTTTCGATCTGGCCCCGACCATTGCCCGTACTAGGGGACATAACTGGAAACTTTCCATTCCCTCCGCTCGCCTAGATTGTAGAAAGAATTTCTTTTCTGTGAGGGTGGCTCACATTTGGAATGCCCTGGGTTTTGATACCGTCAATGCTCCCTCTTTGGCCTTGTTTCATTGTAGACTATCCAAGGAAAATCTACACTCTTTTCTCAAACGGCCCGTCTGATTTTCTCGTTCTTCTTAACTTTCATGCTGGATCGGTGTTAGTGGCTCACTCCCCTTCCGATTCCATCCCTGCGTACTTGCAGGGTAAATTGACTTTTATTATTATTATATTATTATTATTATTGTTATTATGGGGTACTTCGGAATAGAGCAACAATACAAAAATAAAAACAGAGAACCTTTGTTGGCTGCCTGGGTTATTGGTCGTTGTGCGATGACTGATGTGGTGAGACAATAAACGTTTAATTCAGGACGGAGAGCCAAATGGGATTCATCAGCGATAAATAAACGTCAATTACCGTTTACGTGTATACGTGTGTGATAAATAAACGTATATTTGAAAGCTTTATATATAACAAATAAATTAAAAATAATTAAAAATACGACGGTTGTCTCAGCACGGCTAGTATTAGGCTTCTCTGGGAAGAAACCGTCATTAGGTGGGGTGAGTGCTATCCACTCACCTACTAAATAATTTTTTTCGCAGATCTTTACGCCCCCTCGCCTCGTTTTTGGAAGTCAATTTCCTCCCCCCCCCCAATTCTCCAACTGTTAGTTACGCCACTGCCAGTCAATAACATGTACTTTCAAATAATATTACAGCTAGCCTACTACTAGCTAAATTTGTGTCACTGGCTCATTGGCAGAGGCGTATTTATATTAATATTTATATGTTTATATTTATATTTGTATTTATATTGGCAGAGGCGGATTCCCCCTTTCAGGATAGTCCTACCATTAGTGCGGTCATATTACAGCTAACCCAGAGGCAGGGCTATCTACAGTACTGGCCGGATCTTGAATGAAAAATAGCATTACGAGACTGGGTTGGCAATATGGCCGCCAAAAACGCCACTTACGCGATGATTCGTTATGTTGCCTCGTTCTGTCAACCGAGGGCGACACAGTCCGTACAAAAATGCCAACGTTCCTTCCCTTGCAACACTTTCTGGATACACGAACGTGTCGCTTTTTTTTCCCCCAAGCGCAGAGAAATAGCTTAACTGTGGCTGAGTGATAGCTTAAAAACGATTTAAAAACACCTCAATACATAATAAAAATCTGTGACGCAAATCTACGTAAAATTAAAATTATATTTCGAAAACCGCCACTAGATGCCAATAGATGTCACGACTCACCGTACAAAAATTCACCGATACGATTTACCAATTCCCGAACAGACCTCAAGAAATGGGACGGTCGTGGCGTCCATTTTGTATACCCCCTCTAATTCGTTGTAGATCGGGCCAGTTAGTTTACTAGCCATGCCAGAGCTAACCTACTGTCAAGCTATGCTTGATGGCGGCGTGTGCGTAATATAACTATTAACTTTACTTGTGCAGCGCATTGTAACTTTATTTTGGCTTGATTCCGAAGTATCCCATCACCGTTCAAGCAGCAGAAACCTAACGACGAACAATCCCTTTATACCACGCGCCATGGCTGTTTGCTGTGACGTGCACATCACGTGACTGGGCTAGTTTAATCAGACGGCCAAACAGCCGTTGTTCTCGTTCGTCATTGGCTAACTCGTGGTGACGTAACGACAAACAGCCATTGCGCGTGGTTTAGACAACTTATATTAAATATGTTTCATGTCCAGAGCATTACTGTTGGAAATAGCCCCAACAAAGTATTGTAACAGTAGAGCTCTTGAGAAGTCGTGTAAGCTGACATTGTTGATGCATTGTTGCACGATTCCGAATGCCCCCATCACCGTTCATGCAACGAAAACCCAACGGCGAATAATCCCTTCAAACAATTTCTCTTAAAAATTATTAAGAGATGTTTTACAATACACCTTTTGGGACGGCGCGATAGACATTGTTGCACGGGCAATGACATTGGCAAGGAACATGCTGTTCAATTGTTATCGCGAGCGGGATATTCAGTCGGTTAAAGCCCTCGACCTTAAGCCATTTGGAAACGATTGCCCGCGGGCGCTGCCCCCCCTTGTGCATTGTTTCCAAATGGTTCACGGTTTTCGGGCATTTACCTTTAGGGCACGTTTACGCAATCAGTCGCCTTTGCATTCTTGCAGCTAGAAGCTAGAAATCACCTGTTACTCCAACATGGCGGCAGTTTTAGCCCTGTCGACTCACAACGAAAACCGTCAATCTTACGAGTTCAGAAGCGACTGGGAAAATTTCGCCAGGAGGAATTAATTCTTGATCTTATTATCACGGATTATAAGACTTAAAGTGGCACTATCACCGATTGAGAGCAGACGAATTCTGACAACATCTAGCGCTGTGTAGTATTATCTAGCGTTTGCTTGCACCAAGCAAAGGAATGCATAACGGCATTTCTTTTAACGAAACAAACAAGCCACGACACCCTTAATTATTGAGTGAAAATTTTGTTCATCCTCGTGCACCTGCGAGCAATCTATAAAGGTTAACAATATCAATGTCGCTAGATGGCACCACGGTATTTTCGTTCGCATTTCAATCGGTGATAGTGCCACTTTAAAGCATTTATTCAAAAGACGTCAGATTTTGCTAATCCGAGTAGCATTGTTACCATGGCAACGACAACTTTCCCATCACGATTATATTCTAGCTACGAGAATGCAAAGGCGAGTCGTTGCGTAAACGTGCCCTAACGTATCATTGGTAAGGTTCACAATGGAGTCTATATACTCCCAAGTTTTTGGATGTCTCCTCGCCTGTAGTGGTTTGTGCAATTGGTAGTCTTTTGGATCGTGTGGCTATTTCTGCAGGCCCATATATTTTGCAGATGCCATGATGGCTGATGCCCCGTTTTTTAAAAGTTCAGTTTGCTAGCATTACGGTGACTTCATCGGAATTCCTAACTACTCAGGATTCAAACTTAACACTGGTGACTGTAAGCTCAATAAATAAAAAAAAAACATAAATTTCTTACAAAATAATTGATCGATTTACGGGAAATACGATATCAACAATACTTTTGCGGCTTTCAAGTGATGTGGGAAATGTTATTATAATCCGATTTTTTTTTGTTCGGGCTCCACCTAGACTACAAAAGCGCAACTAATCAACGAACATTTTGATATTTGTTTGGAGTCCGTTATAGGTTACGTTTCGCCCACTCCGCCAATTAAATGTATTTTACGGTAATTGTCTAGCTGAGGGGCACCACGCCTAATCACTACACTTTTGTACTAACAGACAGCAGCCATATTGCGAGGTCTTTGATTCGGGAAGCAGGGTAGCCGGAAAACCACTTTTTCGTCACGAGAAAAGTTTGGCGATATTTTTCTTTTGTTTTGTTGTTGTTGTCAGTTAGGTTAGGCGGCAAGGTTGGGGTGGTTGGGGTTAGGCAGTTGGCTGGGATTTGGCATTTCATACTGAGGTTAACTGATTAGGGGTTGGCGTTTTATGTTGGGGCAGATAATTGGTTAGATTATGATGGTTAGATATGACTAGATTAGGTTAGTAGTGAGGAACATAATTTTGGAACATTCATTCAAAAGAAAAGAAAAATTTCCGTAAACTTTTTAGTGAGTTGCAAATCGGGTTTTCTGGCTAACCTGCTTCCCACACAATATGGTTGCCGCCTCCGTGGCTTGGTCATGTTTGTGACTAGCATTTTACGTCTTTTGAAAATTGTTATTAGACCTTTACACCCCTTCTACCCCCCCCCCCCCCGAGTTTTATGACGCGAAATGGTGTTTTGATGTAGAGTAGCGTTCGTTAGTACAAAAAACTGAAATAATTTGACGTGATGCCCCGTATCTAGATAATTTCCTAATTTACGTAAGGTCTTATGCAAAGTTCAACACAGAAGGCTAAATTTTTCATTTATTTAATGGAGAGATTGAACCACAACAGAATCCGGAGACGCATCATTCCAGTGCTGATTCCACCCCTCCCCTGGTTCAGTGAGTAGTTACCCCCCTCCCAATTTAAAAATGGTACTCCCATATTTCCGACTTGGACTAGTGGTTGTGTTGACTGTTGATGGGTTATGTTGAGTTGCGGTGACTGGTGATGTGTTGTTGTTACATAATAAGTGTATCGATATTTTCCACCCTCCCTAACTGATCCTCACTTATCCCCCTCCCCCCTCTGGGCACCCTGCACCATTCCTGTTATTAGGCAAACATACTGAGTGATCGTTATCGGATAATGGACATCATTTTAACACTATAAGTGTTGGTGCTATTTGTAAGTTGCCTTAGTTACGTATCGATTTTTATCGTTGGCGCTTTACGATATTAACATTTTGTTTCCATAACATAGGATCTTCCTGGAAGAGATGACTGTTAGCTAACAGCTGTAGTTTGGCTTCTGTAGGAATCGCGTAGTTTTTTCAGGTTTTGATTCGAAGAAAATCCTTGTTTCTATTCATTTATTGGCATGTGCCTCAATCAAATCAAATGACTTATGATATGTTCCAACCTGTGCTTTTACTGGGAAAGTTAATTGTTAACTTATCCCATAGTTACGATATTTGGTTTGATTGCGAATCGCATCGTTCTGGAAGATTTCTGTACGAATCACACAGTCCTAGAAAATTTTAATTCCAACAAAATATTTGTTACTTTTCCGTTTATTGATCATATGCCTCCTTATAATCCAATGAGTTGTAATATGTTCCAACCTGCAATTTTATTGGGAAAGTTATTTGGTTTCTTATCTTGGGATCTGAACCGAGACCAACTTAATAGACTACGTCGATCACTGTGCAAGCATGTTTTAAGTGTTCTGTATAAGATCGTAGTGGCCACAGTGATACTGTCGTGTCATATTTTTGGTTATGTAAAGCCATTCTACCAATCGGGTCAAGTTGCAGACAGACCGAAAGTTGTGCACTTTGCTGCATTCATTGTGAATTTATTGTTTACAATTTCTGTTTACTCCTATTGCGTCGAGAGAGAGACCTGTTTCTGGAAAATGTTTCATTTAACTGATTGCTCATGTATTTCTTTACCTAGTTCATTACAAACGACAATATATTTTGTTAAAAAGTACCTAATGTACCACACTTTGACTGCATTGTTGTTAATTATGAACACTGTTTATGGATTATGCAACATCAGGGATGATCCTCTGCAAACTGTTATACATATTACGTCATCACTCGGATATGCTGGAATAGAAACATTTACAAGCCTGTTCTTCATAATTTCCTGTGATTTATGTGCTGACTGTTTCGGAATGTTAAGGGATGAATTGAATGAAGTTTTGTCATCACCAATAACAACAATAGACGAACGCTTACGTCAAATACGTATGAAATACAAGCGATTATATCATTTGGCATCGTGCATACAGGATGCGTTTGCATGGCCAATTACTACTGCCTTAATAAACTATACATTTCTAGTCTGCTTTTGTTCCTATGTGTCGCTGTTTCAGAGCGGGCAGCGTGACAAATTGTATCAAGCTGTAGCCATAGTAAACATAGCGATGCCTCTGCATAGAATATTTGCGGTTGTAGCAGCAGCTAACGATGTAGCAACTAAGGTAAAGTATACAATAATTTATCAAGTCTTTTTATGCCATTTTGTTGACTTCCTAATACTATCAAAGCCCCTCAGCATGAAACTGCATGTTGAACGTGAAACTTTGATACTCTATAGAGCAGTGACATTTGCGACCATATTGGCTCCAAGTATGGGTTTTGGAGGGCATAACTACAAGGTGCACTACATAAAAATGGAGGAAAAAACAACGGAAGAGCGGATTTCTTAGGCTTTAAAAGAACGTTGCTTTCTCCAACAACAAAAATCGCGCGTTTTAGGTCTAAGAAATCACTCTTTTAACAGCATCGGCTTCTGTATGACGCCCTTCTGTTTCTCTCTGCAGTGCCCCTTGCAGCTAACCCATTAAGGCTCCAGCATAGAGTTATATACAATAATACTACGTCGTGTCACTGCTCTATAGGGCAGAGACACGACGTAGTATTATTGTGTATAACTCTATGGTGGAGCCAGTTACTGGGTTAGCTGCAAGGTGCACTGGTGGGGGAAAAGAAGAGCGTCTTACTGAAGCGAATGCTATTAGACTGGCTTTCTTAGGCCCAATACGCGCGATTTTCGTCGATTTGTTAGCAGTTGCTGACATTTTAAAGCAAGTGGAATCTTTATTTTCCAATTACAACCTAAGCAGCATAAGGGATTGGAGAAAACAACGGTTTTTTAAGCCTACGAAATCCACTCTCAAAGCACTGGCGTGACTAGAAGTGCCGTTGTTTAAACCACCATTTCAATCTAGTGCCCCTTGCAAGTATATCTCTTGTAGCAATATGACGTCACTTGACGCTGCTCTATAGACTAACAAAATTTTAAATTTTAACGACAACAGCAGAATCGTTTAGCCTTCACAGTATGGCCATTTTGTTGTTGTTGTGACACTACCATCACCTGGAGGTCGGACCAATAATCCGATTTTCAATTTTATTGGGGTTTAAAAACGTAGGTATTAACAGGGCCCAGGTTCCTGTAACTGTTACTTAAATGTTACTGTACGGTTCTTTTTTGTTGTTCTTGTTGGGACAATTTGTCTTTCACCTACAGTTCGAACCGAGTTAAAATTTGTGTAGCTTAAAATTCGGGGATTAACAAGGACCAGAGCCATGTGAAAGTTATTTAAATGTGACTGCATTGTTGTTATGTTATTGTAGGTAGGATTTTTCTGTCACTTACAGTTTGAACCAATGAGCGGATTTTAAATTTTTATAGTTTAAAAAGTTGGTATTAACCAGGTGGATCAATTCCGAACGTTTTGTATATTGGTTTTCAATTGGCTGTTGATTTTGCGTCCCCCATTGTTAGTATCATTGTTAAAGTTACTCCCAGTGTAGGCACAGGCTCGAACTGGCCCCCATCTGTCCGTCTTCCTGTGGCAGATGGGCCCCCTACTAACTGCAGAAAGTGGGCCCTTCACTGATCACGGATCAATTGCCTGCTTCAGGGACTGGACTGAGTTTAGGATCGTGATTTTCTTTACACAAAATTAGTGTTGTAATTTAAGTAAGTTTACACCACTGTAGTTAGAAGACAAGCCAGTCCTGGCCCATATAATTAAAACCTTAGTGATACAGCTTGTGTCCATAGCACGAAAACTAAACAGGGGAGCCAAAAATGGCGATTCTGGCATGAATGATAGACACTCTTAGAGGTTAGACGCACTCCCTCCCAGCCGAACCTATGGCGGGAAAATAAGAGAGGGACAATTTTGCTAGGTAATTCCAATCGGAAATTCCTAGGATCTGTTGCGTATCATGTCGACCTGAGCACGAGGCAATACACTGTCGAGAACTAAGTCCAACAACTCGAAACGTATTGATAAATCGAAATTAGTTGTGTTACAACGTTGCTTGTGTTTATCAACTACTTTTTTTTAAAATTTCATTGGTTAAACTGCAAGTAAGATTATCTTAAACGGATGGTACTCTCAAAGAAGAGTTTTATGGCTGAAGTGACTCCTCTAAAAAGTACATCGACTTAGGTTTCGAGTGTGTCAAGAACTAATCCTAACAGTAAAATGTTATCATTTTACTGTACTAACAATGCATTTTTTCTTCTTAATTCATTAAGTAGTGTGTGGCACACGCGAGTGCATTAAATCTATTCCTGGGGGCAGCTATCATTGCCACCCGCTCACGAAAGCAGCAACACAACTGTTAATAGCATTGTTTTTTTGCGGGGATCGTTGGAACTTATTTTGATTTCCGCAATGGGGAAACGAAAGTGACGTTGTTTTTAATGTGAGAGGTGATGGTTTCAACGTTTTCACTCTACAAGTGCACAGTTTATTAAAATTTTAAAGATAATCGTTCGAATCTGTGGATATTTATAAGCAATATGTGAATTTTGATGTCAGTAGATGACCAATTCACCAAATACAATTTTTTGAAATTCCAGTTCATAAAATTATTTATCGATAGGGGTGAATTTAGACATGCGATTTGGAGTATAAGGTAGGCTACAAAAAGGTTACCTTATGTTAAAGGGGATTGAATCAAAGGCTACCAGTCATAAAATGGATTGAATCAAGGGCTACCTGTCTTTAAAGAATTGAATAAGGATCTACCTGTCCTAAAGGCGATTGAATCGAGGGCTACCTATTTTAAAGGGGATTGAACCAAGATCTACCTGTCTTAAAGGGTATTGAATCAAGGGCTACCTGACTTAAAGGGGGGTTGAATCAAGGGCTACCTGACTTAAAGGGGGTTGAATCAAGAGCTGTGTCACTTAAAAGGGATTGAACCAAGGTCTACCTGTCTTAA
>JAHWFP010121125.1:195548-207089 GCA_023313725.1 Lithobius niger
AATTACAATTACAATTATAGTTTAGAGTACGTTAATATTAACATTTACAAGAACATTCATTATATTAATATCATTACGTTCAAGCTAATAACCCACTCTATGCCATCCTGCCATTTAAAGGCGTTGCGGATAAAGCGTATGGTGATTTTCGAATTCAAAGTGGTCTTGGGAGCCCTCTAATAGCCCGAAATAGACATGCTATAAATATTCAGAAAGATGGGTGATCTATTCTTTCCATCAATCCTAACCGAAATTGTTTAGCTTAGATAGAGACCGTTCTATGCACGTTTAAAGGTGTAGCATTTAGTTACAATTTCCAAGTGCCATCATAATGCTCGTATTGTATGTGTACCTCAGCTAAACAATTTCGGTTAGGATTGATGGAAAGAATAGATCATCACCTTTATGAATATTTTTAACATGTCCATTTCGGGGTATTTCGGACTCGCAAAACCACTTTGAATTCGAAAATCACCATATGCTTTAGCCGCTACGCTTTTAGGTAGCATAGGACAGTCCTTACGTAAGCTAAACAATTACGGTTAGGATTGATGGAAAGAATAGATCCCCACCATTCAGAATATCCTAAACATGTTCCTTTCGGACCATTAGAGGGCTCGCAAGAGCACTTTGAATTCGAAAATCAACATACCATTTTGCCGCTTCGCCATTATTTCTTCACCTTTAAATGAGCATACAAATGTACCTATCCCACCAGGATATGTTTTAGTGACCTGGTTTGGAAAAGGTTTTCCTTTGCTAATTTAGCGATAACAAAGTAAACATTCTCAGTCTTACTGAAAAATAAATACAGAAAACGTTATCTTTATTCATGCAGATTACACTCCTTACGAACAAATTAAGCACGTCAGCAATAAAAATGAATTCTGCGTGTGGCCTGTTTACATTACGGAGAACAACATTCACATCGGTGAGTATAAGAGGCTGGACAAAACGATGAATTAAAAAAAGAATGTAAGGTAACCTATTTATTTTAAGCTAGTCCAGAAACTAAGATTTAGCATTAAGCAACATGGTGAAAGGGAAACAATTCCCGTAATTACTAAATAAAACTTGTTACAGTAAAATGCAGGTCGACGCTACAGCATTAGTGTTTTACATTTTGATGCGTAGTTTGGCACATTTCAGGGCCCTGGGTACAAACACAAATGAGATGTAAGATCTGAATTTGGTTGAAATCGAGAGCATTTTGAAATTGTTAAAATTTTGTACAGGGTGGTCCACAAAAAACTGACTACCCACTAGAAAAGTCCAACTTTTCTAGTTAGCACCCGTAACCATAAGAGGACAGAAATTAAATCTAATAAAACAGGAAATTTCTGTCCTCTCCTGGTTCTGAGGGGTGCTAACTAGACGTTGGACTTAGAAAAAATTGGGTCGTCAGTTTTTTGTGGACCACCCTGTATTAGTTGATTCTTGGATGTATGGAGCGCTAACCAGTACAAGTTTCATGATGTCGTTGGTTCTGGTGATCACCCGCGGCCTTGCACACGAGGAATTTGCTTGCGGGCAGTTGTTCTGTCAAGGTGTGCTGACTGATTACTTCGGACACAGGCAACACTCTTTGACAAATTGGCGCCTGAACAGGAACCTAACCAAGGACTGTTGCGTGCGTGGAAGTTGCTTTCGAGTAGTTGTTCCGTCAAGGTGCACTATAAGTGGATGAGCAATAGCTTTGTTTTCCACACTCATACTGGTTATTTTGGACCCAAGAGGAACTCTCTTGGCAAATTCGCGCAGAACAGGGACTCTAATCCTAGACCGTTGCTTGCGAGAAAGTTGCTTGCGAGCAGTTGCTCTCTCTCAAGCTGTGCTGCAAATGGGTGGTCAATTAAGTGGCTGTGTTTTCCACAATACGTCTGGTTATTTCGACCCAGGTTGCACTCTTTGACAAATTGGTGCTCAAAGAGGGATCCGAACCCTGAACCGTTGCATTTGAAGAAGTTCCTTTCAGTTGTTCTGCCAAGGTGCGCTGTAAGTGGGTGAGCAATAAAGTGGCTGTGTTCTCCACAATCCGACTGATTATTTCGGACCGAGACAGCACTTTTTGACATATTGGAGCCCGAACAGGGACTCGAGCCCTGGACCGTTGCATGTTAGGAAGTTGCTTGCAGTTGGTCTGTCAAGTTATGCTGTAGGATGATACCAATAAAGTGGCTGTGTTTTCCATAATCCGATTGGATGTTTTGGACCCAGTACCGCTCTTGTTATAAGTTTTCGTGGTTGATTTTCCGAGAAATGGACAAATATAATTAAGACAACCTTCTATAAAAATTTCTTCCATTTAATTCTGCTTTATGCAGTCCATTTATTTCATATATTTATTCCATTTTGTTCCATTTTTTGCCGTTCAATTATTTCATTTTAATCATGCATTAATTACTTAATTTTTTTTTCAGATAGTTAGTGCAATTATTACCTACTTGGTGGTCCTCATACAATTACCACCTGAAAAAAGCATTCCAATATCCAATCTAACAAAATCAGGCATTTTGTAAATGACGCAACACGGTCAACTGCACCAATTTGAATACTATGTGCTTCAGTTGAAAGGAGTTCACATCGCATAATCCAGGAGTAAATTTGAGTGCGAAAAATTTTGCCCCATTGGGAGCTCCTGAGATCGGGGCCCAGTGGGGCCTTCTGCGGTATTTCTATAGCTGAATTTTGTGCTCGTTCAGTTCGGGTGATAAATTGAGTGAGCTGACTTCGTTGACTGTAAATGTGTACTACCCCAAAACAAAACTTGTTAAGGATTCCCGCCAAGCTTTTAGGCCGTGTGAATTCGTGATATCAAACTCCAAGCTCTTTCGCCAAGCTAATCCCACCGAGAAGAGTTTGAAGGTTAAATGAAACAGGCGAAAATTGCTTACTGCGCAATTTTCAGTTATTTCATTTAATGTCTGAAGTCTTAGTCGGTGGGATTAGATTGGCGAAAGAGCTTGGCGTTTGATACCACGACTTCACACGGCCGAAAAGCTTGGCGGGGATCGTTAATAAGTTTTGTTTTGGAGTAGATATCAGATTGTGTTTATAATAAGTATTTGCAGTATTAATTTGTAGGTTCCATTTTATTTCCTAGTGGATCTTTATGGATTTGAGTTCTTGGTCTTATTGTTTGGTAATACTTTACGGGGCAGAAAATCAGTAAAGGGTTACCATTCTTTGAATAGAATCTAAATGTAATCTCAGCTTGATTGCGTGCCACGATAACTACTGCAACAATGCAGAATCAAATACGAATCGAACTAACACATGCTAAATCTTAACACACGCTAGTGTGATGCCATCAAATAATAGATATTTTGAACATGGACATTAATATGTATTTATAATGCTTTTTTTTTTGCCAAAAAAATTTGGTGGAGAATGGACATTTTGCACATGATAAACCACACCGTACTAATGACAATAAAAAGAAAACGTAAAAAAGCCAACAAATTAACGGAACAAAAAATGACTTTGCCACAAACGGGTTACAGTTCACTTCAACGAAAGAAACAGTAATTTGAACTCCAATTCCAGGGAACAAAGATTGTGACATGCCAGCTTCCACGTACTCGTAAAAACAGTACATCACTTATCAAACACAATGGTTGGCTACACACACAAATTACAAACATATACACTCACTGAAACAAGAGTTAGCACTGACACCGACAAACATACAAAACATGCTCCATAAACGGCAAAACGCCTACAAAATTGAAAAATTAAAACCATAAATCGAACTAAAACATGCCAACGAACACAAACACAGACAAAAAACCTTTCCTAACAGGAGTCTGCATGTTCCACAAATTAAAAAGGCACTCACAAATTACACATACCGCCACTCACACGGGACGACTTAAAATATAAGACAACAAATTGACAAACTAAATAACAATAACGCCTCAATAATGCACAAATTAAATAAAACACACGCATGTACACACAAACATTTGAAACACAAATTGCGTTCACTTTCTGACATAACAATTGAGTAGAGTTAAATTCATTGTTCCTATCGTTCGTGTGAACTCTAATCCGTTCTTTTTTATTTGTGTACATTTTTACAACTGTAAGTTCCAAGAGGATGCGAGCCTTTAATATTTTTTTTTCTAACCGACGAAGCCGTTTTTTTGTTAATTTTCTTATTGTATCATATATTCTATCTAATATTTATTTATTTTTGCCCTTTATTTATGCCCTTCTCTTTATTTACTTTATGTAATAATCTACATCATTAGTCTACATCATCGCGTAGGTACCTCCACTCCTGTTCTTTCACACGTAGAAATATGAAATTACAGTGTGCGCGGCCTATCTTGAGTTCGCCCCAGAACGACACAGATAATCAGTTGTATGTTTTTGGTAGTAGAGTGCCTTGTTGATATCCGAGATGGTTACAAAAACAATGGCGGCCGTCGATTAATTCCGTCCCCTCCAGGAAAACGTAGCCGCTCATAAAATAACTGCAGAACTCAAGATAAACCGCGTACATAATAGCACCGAATGAAATTATGCTTCGAATAGGTTTGTTTTCATGGCTGTAACTTGATTTTTCGATCATTAAATAAGCGAAAAACTTCTCTGCAAACTGTTTAATCATGTCAAAGTTCGAATAAACACGTACTGTTCAGGCAAATTAACCAGAAAAAACTTGGTTGCAAAATAAACAAACAAAAGAAAAAAATACCTTAAACGACGACATATTTTGCATCATACTATTAGCAACACGACATATAGCTCTCGTGTTGCCTTCAGCTGGTTGGATGAGTTGTAAATCTAAACCATAGGCTTTAATATGATGAAAACATTCACTTTCTGAAGCGCGGAGATGCGCAGATTGAGCGAGCAAAACAACCAATTTCCGCTTATAGTAATCTTTTTCAATGTAAAACAAACTTTTTATTGTATATGAACGGTAGAAATTCTAAGGAATGTAATGACGGATTGTGACCAATAACTGCTATTAGCTTGCGTCCGGATATCAGTATGTAGATTTGGGATGTTCTGTGGATCGAATAAATTCTATGAAGCGTGGATCGACACCAACACAGCGAAGTGAACGATAATAGATAGTGCTAAACGTGTCACATGCTTAAAAAAGGGTTGCCATTATACGACATTCTTAGGTCTCAACAAGATCATTTGATCCTAATACCCTTATCTGGGCCTTTTAGGCCTATTTTGAAATACGCAAGCCCTGCCTGCTCCCCACACTTACTTAAAGAATTACCGTATTCAAGTGGAGTCTGTTCAGTGTAGGTACACCAAACTAATACAGGTGTATACAATGCCATATTACTTTCGCCTTGACAGGTTATAATCTGGCCATACTACAAAGCATGCTTTCGTAGTGTGGTCATCAAATCCAAACGTAGTCAAGAGCGATTGAAGTTGCCTCCAATTCTGCCAGAAAAAACGCTTGGAGTGGTACCAAGGCATCTACAAATCACAATTTTCTGGTCTGGGATCGACACCCAAATCCCTCCAGACCACAAGTCTATATCAAACTAGGTAGACTACAGTACACACCTTTCTTTAATTTTGCTTTCCTTTTTCAGCTTTTCGACTATGCCGCCTCACACAAGTTTTGAACCTGTAGTGTGATGGCTGCATTTACTTTTTAGATGTCTTTGGCATGTTCCTATTCAACATTTTGTGCATTTTATTTCCCATATGGCACTGTTTTTTCTTTTGCTGTTTTATTGAGAGCAGTTATTTTCGACCCATTAAAATCTCAGTTAGCATTCGAACTATTTCTTTCATCCGAACTACATGTAGATCTTTAGTCCTGGACCCACTTAACTTAGTCCCCGATTCTCCACGCCTATGTAGTGATGGGCATCATGGGATACACGATGTTCTCCCCATCACTACGAGTTTAACGTTTACTAATTAAAAAATAAGTTTTTTTAAACTGGTATTTGCCTAGATAAGGGGTAACTCACTAATCGCGCAAAAATAAATTGTTTTATGTTGGACGAAAGGAAAATTTGTCAAACAATTTTAGTTCAAGCTTGTTACTTGCCTGTTACTTGTTCAAGACTAGAGAAGTGTACCTACAAAGTTACCAATGTACTACAATACTATGTAGAGTAAACGTTTTCAGTTCTATGACAACAGAGAACATGAAGTACACGAATAGGAATTATGGCATCAATGGCTAGAATTAGTTTTGTAAGTGTCTTATCCAAAACCACACAAGGGTAAAGAGGTCCACTAACTTTCACTAACATCCACTAACTTTCGTCAGACGAAGTAGCGATACCAGAGCCACATGGCTGCCATCAACCTTGAGTGGTCTGAACAGAGATTAATCCAGATTAATTGACAACTATACCACAACAGACAACTTATTTTTCCTAAAATGATCAGTGGGTGACAAGCTGCAAAAATATTACTTCGTTGTGGAAAATTAGAAGATTGTGGAATCGACTTTTCTTGTAAACATGTTCAGGTTCTATCTTCTTAGTGAAGGTTATCAGTATTTTTAGTTTTCAAACAATCGACCCGCTTGCGTCGCTGTAGTTGTTTATTTTTGGAGCCAAACCCGAACTGAGTTATCTACCTCACGACTACGAGAGGGACAATTTAATAGGAGGAATCCAATCAGAAAACCCAGGATCTTTGCCATATCACAATCGACGTGAGCACGGGACGCCACAGAGCCCTTCTCTTCCAGAAAATGCTAGGGGGTGGCTTTGGCCAGGATCGAACTAAAGCGAAGGCAGTCGAAAGTTCGTCTACACTTTATTTTTATCGAATTTCCGTTACTACAACGAACACAGAAACTACATTCCGTAACAATAAGACACATGAAAACTTAATTTATCACTGGAACCTTCTTTAGCCACAAATTAGATGCTCTCTAATTTACATCCATCAGTGATCACTGCTAAAACAAACGTGACGGCAAAAGAGTTGAACTTTTATCCAGCACAGCAATTTCAACTTTGGCGAATTACGATAATTCAACCACAGACAAGCAACGTTTGGAGCAACTTAGCCACGTCATCATTCAAATGCTAGTCAACGTTAAAAAATTAAAGGATAAAAACTGAGGAAGGTTTAGTGACCGATGCTCGATACGTGAGTATCGATGACGGTTAGTGGATGAAATCATGGTATAAATAGGAGGAATACAATTAATAACCTGTGTTAATGTGAGCTTTGACTTCCATATTTGTACCAGCAAATCGGATCAATAGAAGTAATTGAGGTAATTGAATTTCCCCCTTCACGTGCTAACAAAATCCTCTTAACGACGAAGTAAAGCACCAGTTAACGCCCTGTAAAACAGATTTAATTTACATTGTGTTTTATGTAAATTTTTACTTAAATGGTGTTTTATTTTGTGTGTGTTTATTTTAGCAACTGTGAGAGGCTTCAAAGGATTGGAAGCCTTAGTATTAAAGCTGTGTTTTACACTGTGTTTGGTAGGTGCTTTACTTCATCATGAGAGGATTTAATTAGGAAAACTTCTCCCAGCTGTTACCCACCTGGAAATTTTCCCTCCCATCCTGTATGTCAGCCACTTAACAACATTTCGACTAAGGATCACTCCTTCGTTTAACTTTACTAAATATTTAGCTTTTAATCTCTTAATTTTAATTTGTATTTTCTCGATTATGGGGCTGCACTGCTTCGAAGTGTTACTAGATTATGTTTGAGTTTTTCGACCTTGGGTTCTATAGCCTTTCATGGTCTCAATGGCTGTGCATAATGTATGGCAATGAACCATGTGTAGTAGTAGATAGGTCTTTAACCAACCCAACGCTGTTTTAACAGTCTTTTATTGCCAGTATAATACTCAACATTGGTAATTACATTCAGCATTGTTGTATATGAGAATAACATAAAACAGGATAAATCGGCCAAAGCGACGCCAAAAAACCCGTAACAAGAAGGAGACAAGACAATAGTGAAATTAAATAACTCGACACTGCTACCATGCTTCAATGTCAGTGGTTCAGTGTTTATCAACCAATTCATTTCAACAGATAGTGCTCTAATAACAATGGTAACAATGGTCTCTGCTAACAATGGTTAGTGGCAAGTTTACTTTTTACTTTTTTACTTTTAATTCACTACACGAGCCTACAGACCATAAGTCATACGCTCGACGCTTAAAACTTAATCTACAACTTAACCTATTCAGTTATACAGTTATGTACAGTTACAGACAGCTTGGTTGTATTAACAATTACAGAATTTACCCCGTGCTCGCCAGAATTCCCCAGAGTTACTTCCGAGTCCGGCCAAACCTACCCGTCTGCTCACAAAATCTAACAACTTGCCGCAGAGTGGATAATGTCCCGGCGTTGTGCGAGGAGGCGCCCAACATTTCCCTCAAATCAACCTCCCAGTCTCCCAGAATCCGGCCCCGAAAGGCCGCCCAATGATGGCACACCAAAAGAAAGTGCCCCACTGTCTCAGGCTCCGTACCACACCTTCAGATCGGAGAGACGCTGATGCCCAGCCGATGCTCGTGAGCATTCAGCAGTGCGTGCCCGGTCCTGAGCCTGGACACCAGCGCCGCGTCCCTCCTGGAGAGAGCATCCAAGCCACACGGAGCGGCAACGATTGGGTGGATGTCATAAAGAGGCTGGCCAACGCTACTACCATCCCATTCTTCCTGCCAGTCCCTAACAGATACCCACCTCAGCACTGGCAACAAGTCCCTTGGAGTCACTGGAAAAGTCACAACATTGCCTCTCTCCGCGAACCCCTGCCTAGCTAACCCATCCGCAACTTCGTTCCCAAAGTGCCCAACGTGGCCCGGAACCCACCTCACCAACACCCTGATTCCCCGCTGCACAGCACTCACCAATTTCAGGCCGATCTCCACAGCCAGCGGATGACTAACATCCAACTGCCTGAAAGCAAGTTTATCCACCAAAAACCAAAACTAGTATAAGATAAGCTGCCAGTTTCCAAAAGGGGTTGGCTTATGAAAGTAGCGATAGTATTCTACCAGGGATAGGCCGCCAAGGTTAATTCTATTAGCCAAGTTAATCGCAATGACTAATAGTTCGAAAATTAAACGAAAACTAGAACGTTGCTACTCACGATAGCAATCTTCAAATTTTCATTTAACGTTCAAAGTATTATTCGGTGCGATTAACTTGGCTAATAGGATTGGAGGCTTGGAGGCTTTTCCCTAGTTGGATGCGATGTTGGAATCATAAATAAGTATCAATGTCACACGCTGTTCTTGTACTGAGAGAAAACAATGGCTCGACTATGCGGGTCTCGACAGTGTTTGATCTCATCACTCTAATGGCGTAAGATTCTATGCTTCAATGCACTAGGTTTAACTGGGTCTTACGCACTACTATGTACTGGTTTAAACGTGACTGATTGAAATTCTTTGTGGGGGAGTGGATTATTGATTTAGTCCACACCTTTCGAATGTAATATGGATCGAGCCACCTTGTTTTATATTTTTTAAAGTAATATCGCATTGTACTGCTCTGTAATAGTTTTGCAGTAGTTTTGCGGGTATGATTAACAGAATAGTATATCACTATTACTCGATTTGGTAAAGAGTTAGCATTTATTTGTGAAGCTCTTACAGATCCAACGGGTCTTACCTATAGGAATTCATAATTGTAGAAAAAGAAACAAGTAATTTTCGAATCTAGGCTAGCACAATCTCCACCCAACAGAAAATTGCACGTTCTTACCTAAACCACAGAAAAAAGAATGAATATTTAATTCTGACAACAACCCCTGATCTGAGCATCATTCAGTAGATAAAGAACACGAATGCATTTAATGTTTTCGAAATGCATATCCTTTGGACGTGGGGGTATTTATGCTGTAACTATCGTGTCATGGGACCATTCCTTGTCACAAGGTCGTCTGTGAGTGAAGCTGTGGGTTTCCTTTCCTACCTCAGGCCACTTGATTCAACAATGCAGAATCTTACTTTACCAAAGCATCGCTAAAAATCGCTAACTTTCTGGCATGCGTCTGAACAGGCATTGAGTCAGGAGGCGAGACACGCGATTTCTACAGGAGTAGGCCTTCGCTGGAATAAGCCATCTCCTTCCTCGCATCACCATCGTTGAACGCCGAAGTTACCGCTTGCCTGAACTAACCATAGCACGAAGTGATATTTTCGCACCCAGTGGCATAACTTTAAAATGGGGGCCCAGACTGGACCCCCCCCCTTCATAAAAAAACAAATTATGTTTTCGACAGCCACTGTTGGTCTGCACAGCTCATCCAGCTTGCTACAGGCTAACTAACTTAAAGGTTACAAATTGGCCAAACACGAGTAAAACTCGATTTTGGAGGCGTTTAGATAAAAATTTGTAACAGGCATTCACAATATTAATAATATGTCAATAATTCGGTGTTTACGTGCGACAAAATAATACTTAACGTATTACTTTGTATGAATTTACGGTAACAGTATGTGGGGTATCCTTAAAATTAGCTTGTGGTCGAGTTTCGCAGTCCCGTGGTGGTTATTTTGTGGTTAAAAAAAAATGTCTAAATTGGGACTAGTGAGGGGAGAGGGGCCCTCAAAGATGCTGGGGCCGTAGACGGTTGCCACTGTTCGTAGTTCTTTAGTAGGTTAAAATGTATATAGCGCATTTTTAACGTGGGTCATGGCAGAAAATAGGTGCGGCCAGTCATTCCCCATCATGAGGTCACTACCCAGAATGTGAGATGGAACATGGGATAATATCGTTGACACTCAGTAGAGCCCGATGGGCACTCCTTTATGTCGGTCCTTCTGATACCTAGTAATCATGTCTGCAATTCTAGCGTAGTTCTCTTAAGGAAGTAAAAACTATTTCGTGCACAGCTGGTAGGTGCATTCATATTTTAATATTTGTCTTTGCTCTAAAACGGAACCTCTTACTTGAAAATGAGTTGGTGTCAAGAGCTGCTATAGCTCCTTGACTTAAATAAATACAAATGGAAACCTATTTACGTTGCCTTTTGGACTTGAACGTCCGACTGCCTAAGCGGGGATTTGAACCCACGACCTTTAGAACCAAAGGCTGAAGTCCTACGGCTAAGGTGTCAGAATGGCATAGTGGTAGGACTTCTGTCTTCGGCTTCAAAGGTCGTGGGTTCAAATCGCCACTCGGGCAGTCTGACATTTAAGTCCAAAAGGCAACGTAAATAGGTTTGCATCTGTTTATTTAACACTTCTCGAGCCCATTTGCCTTTCCACTCTGTTTAATAGCTGCTTGACACTAACCTTAGTCCATGTCCATCCCGATAACCAACGGTAGGAAATTTAGTTCGCTGGTGAAAACACATTTCATGTCATTACCCTTAAAGTTTGCAAAACAAACTCCAAATCATGTGGGTAAATTGCTTTGACACTCAAGTTTCTATCTAACAATTAATGGACAATGTTGCTGCCAAGAGTACAGACAATGGAGTAAAAAGCACGGTAATAGATTATGTGAAGGCAAACCAAGCAGTGCTACATAAAAATACAAACAACGTTTCGAAAATTATCAATTTTCGTCTTCAGGTTAGCAATAAAATTAAAGCATGGCA
>JAHWFP010121125.1:211714-310023 GCA_023313725.1 Lithobius niger
GACTCCTATCATCAGTCAAGCTGCCACTACTATTGAATAAAAGATGCTGAAAGGGAAAGAAGAAGGATGACAAAGGTCCAAGTATCTGGGACTCCTATCATCAGTCAGGCTGTCACTACTATTGAATAAAAAATGCTGAAAGGGAAAGAGGAAGGATGACAAAGATCCAAGTATCTGGGGCACCTATCATCAGTCAAGCTGCCACTACTATTGAATAAAAGATGCTGAAAGGGAAAGAAGAAGGATGACAAAGATCCAAGTATCTGGGACTCCTATCATCAGTCAAGCTGTCACTACTATTGAATAAAAGATGCTGAAAGGGAAAGAGGAAGGATGACAAAGATCCAAGTATCTGGGACTCTTACTGTCAGTCAAGTAAACACTACTTTTGGATAAAAGATTCTGAAAACATTATTGAAGCCCAAATCATAGCTGCAAACCCTCCTCCTCCTATACGGGTACACTGAGGATTACTGAAGTCTCATTCGTTCATGATCGCTGACCATGGAACCACACGTAAGAAGGAGCCTGCTACGAAACGACCTGAATTTCTGCATTAAGTTGGATTGATTTAACACCAAGATCATCTTTCAGGACAATGACCTAAGGGTCGCAACAAAACTTTGCAAGCCCTTCACGATCCCAGATCTTAAATTCTAAATGGTGAAGAAGACCGAATATTGAAGGGCATGATCCAGTCAGGAAAAAGAATCTCCAAGAAAGTTGGCTTCCTGGATCTGGTTCATCATTAACTTCAATAATGAGAAGTCGGAAATGACAAAGGACATCAGCCCGAATATGCCCAAAGCACAATTGCACCTTTGCATTGAGGGCTACAGTGTACCTTCGTAAAGGACTTCGTGAAATGAAATCGTTTGTGCCACCTCGTGGAAGAGTGAGTTGGCTTCTCCCTGCACAATCTCAAGACAGTGACTACCCAGATTCCCCTTATATTCATCTGGCTAACTAGTATAGCTCTGATATTTAAGGTGCAACCTGGAAACCCACCAACTACACGGGAGTCGATGATGGAAACTACCCACCACCACTTTGCTGAATTCTGTAAATTGCAAAAATGTACAGAATTCAACCAGAAACTTAGAATCAACAAACAACAGGTTCGACATAATTTTAAAAACTATTTTTATTTAGGGCTAGTCTAACTATTGTTGCCCGTAAACTCTGGGTGTCTATATAGGTGGCATAGAGAAGTACAAAGTGAGTTTTGCTGCTGCGATGCGTAAGAACGTTTCGCAATTTTACAACATGAATCATCCTTTAAACCCCGGTCAATTTGTAGTCAATGAATTTGTAGTCAATGATAAACATGTAACAAAGAACTGACAACAAACTTAAAAGCATGACATTTTTACCTAATTTGTGATAGTTTTGCGAAAGGATAGATACATTTGGGGCGTCCACACAGCCAGCTCAATTACCTACTAGCTCAAAAACACCATACACCTAATGTATACAGTTAAGTCACACACACACATATTAACTACCAATAATTTCACGTTTATAAGAAGAGGGGAGTCCAAAGTAAAGTCGAGGGATAGAGGGACTAGCCTGGTCAGGCAAACCTGACATTATTCGCGGTAATCAGGTCTGTCTCACGTATGTGTTTTAATGAAAAAGCTAACAAATTTCATTTTTTTTGGCAATTAATTGAAATTAAGAATATTTTCATACGAGTGACGTAAATTCCTGAATAAAAACTCCGGTTTAGAATCTTCCTGTCTAGGAATGTAAGCAGGTCGGAAAGATCTACCTTTTATCTGTCCCTTTTTGCGAATTACATGTTTCAGATCAGGCCGTACGTTTGTCATTTTAAGTGCATAAGGTTAAGGCTTGGGTGTGAAGCGTACTATGGACTTAATACGAGTTTTAGGTGTATTTCGAAGTGTTAGTAGTGGTAGCCGAGTTTTCGCCGTTGGGAAAACGTATGGCGAGATTTGGCTTGGGGGTTAACGTAGTACGAGTAGGTAGGAAAAATTCTGCCAATCGTAAACGTGCCTCTTTACTTTGGTTTTGCGTTGGGGTGTATGGTGTTTTTTGTTGCGTGGTTTAACTATGCAACTTATGACACCTCGGTAGTTGTAATGTCATGTTGGAGGAGTTGTCACGTGGTGGAGCAGGGGTTGAGTACCCACAGATTATAAATATCAGCATTAACCAGTAAATATCAGTATAAATTATCAGTATTAACCCATGGTCACATGGTCTTAAGATTTATGGATATAATGGTCATGGTTTTAGTATGACATTGTATTAAATTGACGTCACCTTCATTCATTATACTGCAGTTAGGCCTACCAAAGAAATACAGAGAATGTGTGATTGTGAATCAATTATGCTATAACTATGGTTTAAGGAATCTTGGTTATAACATAGATTTCTCACGGTTATAATATATTCATTTAAATCATTGTTAACTTGCAAAACTGTCCAACTTTACCATACGTCGGAACCATGGTAAAACCATGCTCCAATTTTTCTGGATATCATTTGCAATGATTTGCGTGTATTTATCCCTATTGGAGGTTTAATTAATTCACAAATCACCCTTTCAGATCGTCCACTGAATTTAAACAGGCATTATAGTTTTTAGAGTTTTATTGGCGGGATATGCATTTAATTTTGAGATAAATATTCTCCTCCTCTTGACTAAATTCTATGTTGATCTCAAGATACGTACGTTTAAAGCCCCAATTATCAAATTATTTGTGTGCTGACCTTACACGGTATGTGCAGTATTGGAAAAAATGAGTTGGAAAAGTTTAAGCTTACCTGCTGATAAAAACAGAGACTTTTCCAATTTTGGCAGCTTACGCTGCTCAAACAGTACAATCCATTCCTTGCCTGAAATTATACGTTTTATATAAGCCATTAAACAGAATAGTAAAGTCGGGAAGGTTAGATTAGGGAAGAAGAGGAAGCACAGAACTGTACATATAAAATAGCATATCCCGTTTTTCGACCTATAGGTACTGTGGTATAGAGGAACATTGATCAGGGTCGCAACAGCAAACAAGCAAATCTTTAATCGTGTTGGACGCAAAGGAATATACCTTGGAATGTTTTTAAGGTAAGGAATAGCAGACAGCCAGTATCACAACGGGCATTGCAGAACTAAATAATAATAATAATAATATAAATTGAATTTGGTCCCCAACCAAAAAATGGCGACCAGGAAACGGAAGGGTTGCCCACTTACACCGCCCCTAAATACGGTTAAAAAAAAAAAACATTAGTAAGTTCGCTTAAGAAATACAGAGAGATCGTGGTCATGTAGGGCACGACGAAAGGCCAAAAGAGTGTGGGAGTGTACAATGTCCTCAGACAAAGTGTTCCATGGAGGTATAACGTGAAGTGCAAAGAAATTCAAGCGACAGTCAAGTCGTGACCTAGCCCGCCTAAGTTTCAATGAGTGTCCTCGTGTCGTAGAACTACCCACAAAGTCGAAAAAGGAAAAATCAAGTGGGAACATGTTGTGCACAATTTTAAAAGTCAGCGAGAGGTCTGCGTAGAGACGTCGTAGTTCCAGCGGCTCCAGGCCTGAGCGTTGTAATCTATCCCCAGCAGGGAGATGTCTGAGACCAGTTAGTGACCTAGTAAAGTGGCGCTGAACGGACTCGAGTAGGTCAATGTCCTGGAGTAAGTATGGAGACCAGACTGGGCTGGCATACTCCAGGATTGGTCGCACGTACACTTTAAACGCCCAGACACGAGTTTCAGCACCAAGATACACACCAAGACCCAGATGCCTTTTTTACTTTATCTGATTATTAGTTTTTATGTCGTGTTCTCAGAAGGCCAGTTATGATACCAACCGTCTAGATTGCTAAAAGTTCTACTAGTTTGTTCCTAAAATGTAACTAAAATGCACCTACTTGGTTTTTCAGGGAGTCGGCGGCGGCAGTAACAAAATACACCCGAGAAATCATAACCGTTGTTAATAGCATAACTGCAAGTTGGTCGACAAGGTCATAAGAATCCAGCTTGGCGCAAAACATGTATGTGGATAACCAAAAAGTCATGCTACAATTTGCAAGGTGCAATGTGATACTCCAGGAAAATGTGCTGTCCATAGCGAATGCCAATTCATACACTTTATCGTACTGGAGGTGCACGTGAGATAAATGAGATTCTATGCTCGAAGGTCTTGTAGCCATAATTTCTGTCAAGTTCCGATTGAGAGTTGCAAACCACTCGGAGCACAAATCAGCAGACATCTTGAATAACAAACTTATGAACAAGGTGTCAGCAACAGGAACCCAGTAAACCAGGACGAACAAAACTGTCTGAAACCAGCCACATCTCGCCATACTATCCTCAGTTTTGTCGACAGCAATATAAAACATGTAACACAGACTTGGAACACAATGTAAAATTACAACGGACAAATAGTATCGTGTCTTTGGAATGCTGATCGGCACAATAACATCAAGATCTGCCATCAGCGTCAGTAGTAGCCAAATTTTTTTTGCTTTAGCTATTGTCGTTATTGTAAGCAGTACGATAAAAACACACGTCAGGGTGACGTAAATATTCACAACAAAACGATTCACTGGTTCTTCTTTTCGGCTTTTAAGTTTACGCTTCAACCACAGTATCATCGCTAAAACCATGGAAACAGCAATGACTATTCTGTACATGAACGATAATATACGGATCCATGGTTTCCGCTGGTTTGTTGTTATATTTAGTTCAGTTGTATCCCACGTTAAGAGACCACACACTTTCCCAAAAAAGATTATGGGCCTCAAGAACTCGTAAACGTGAAAAACTGTCTTTGATATTGGAACGTTGTGCTGGGCAGCGATGGGGATTGAAACTGGCTTCATCATGACTTGAAATTCAATATGACTTTAATGTAAGTGTAATATGTAACAGTTCTATATCAAATGCCTGGTAAATTATGTACGCTCTTGTTATACCAAACTTGTGTTGTTTAAAATAGAATTAAAACAAGTTAGAAGCAACTAACTTTTCCCTCTAATTTGTCACCTGTAAATAGAAATTTGAAAAATATAACAGAATTGGAAGATAAAAGTGATATTACTCGATATGCACGTAGTTGTTGTCGACTACTGGGCCAACTGGCCCTTCCGTTAAGTGCGCATGTACGCTAATTTTTTAAAACGATAGTTAAAAAAAATTTGTTTTAACTTAAATACTTAAATTGTTCACATCGTGTGGCCAAGTTATAGGGGCGGCATGGCAGGGTTGGTAAGTGGCGCCATCTGTTCGAAGACGTTGGAAAAGTGTCCCAAGCCGAATATGAACGCGAATCCCGTCAACAGATGGCACTACAGGGTGGGGTACTTTATTGTACGACGGAATGGCGTGGCCGGTGACTTGGCCGCCTGCTCCGTATTATATATGTAGATACAACCAACATCCTTCAAAACCTAAGTAACATCAACAAAAAAATTGACCAATATCATGAGTGTACATGAAGAACTAGAAGGGAAGGGATTTAATGCTTGATGCAATAAATAAGCATCTTAAACTAAGATGTGATATTTACATCCGTTTTTAAGACGTTGTTGGCATTTTACAGTGAGACGGTATTGCCATCTTAAACTAAGATGCTTTAGCAACTTAAAGTTTTCCATCCATTTTTAAGATGTGTTCGTCATCTTTGCAGTTTGGCATCTTAAAGGCAGATGCTTTGGCAGGCATCTTACATATCTTGCATCTTATAATGCTGACATCTCATTACGATGACGTCTATTAAAGTCAACCACCTCATTTTCATTTGTTTACAATATTAGTTGTTTAAATCTGACAGAGTCGGCATCTAAGCTGCGAAAAAGCTTGTGAAATAGGACGTCTCAATCACAATACATCTTAGACCTTCTAACTTGATTGTAGACCAATGTAGGTCAACATCGTGTAAGGATGAATGTAAAATCATGTTAGTTAGCTACCCCACCCTATACTAACGCAGCTACTACAATCGTTACGGAAGTTCAAAGAGTTTGCTACTTTGTGGTAATGCACGGTGGTGACGTCACGCTAATACATCCCCATGCTAAAAGTTTAGTCGTTACACAGGGTGAGGCAAAAGTCTGGTCACACGCAAATAACTGCCGATATAATCGTCCTATGTTAATTCTAAAGACACATTTGTAATGTAAGTCAGATATGGGGAAGCCAATGAAGATATTTTCAATGACCTTGAAAAAAGCATTCAAGGTCATCTGCATTCTATCTTCCAAACGGCGCAAGATACGGCAAAAAAGTTAATTATAAAGTTGTACGCGAGCATCAAACATGACAAACTGCGAAAACAGATTGAAAATCTGAGCATAATTGCAATAGTTATGAGGCAAACAAAATAGCAACAAAGTCTTCCCTGAACGTTTTAACTGCCATGCAGTGAAGCTTAGGGGCTGCCTCTACAATCTGAAAACCCACACAAGTCACATTGGGTTAATTTTGATAACCCACACTTTTTTGATAATCTAACACTTTTTACGCGGATCTACACAACCCCTGCTCCACCATGTGACATATGACCCGACTTTGTAAAATTACCGTATACACAACAAAAATGCAATCAGCATAAACAGGCACATTTACAACCTGCGACATTTTTCTTTCTAGCCTAACACGGAAAAAAAAAACACTCGCGTACTATGCTAGACCCCCACCCACGGAGGCAATCTTTCGTTCCGACGGTACGAAAACTAGGCTACTGACACTTCCTAAACACACCTAACAACCTACGAGACTCAAGCGAATAGCGCATTTTATATAGTCATCTTATTTAAACTATTAAAGTAGAAAAAAATACAGTTTTACCTTAAACACAAACATCGGTATTACGCAGCGTCTCTCCCCTTCGGTCAGCCTTCATACACAGGAAGCTTCCAACCCCGTTTCTAAACCGGAACTTCGTTCAGGAATTTACATAAGTCCCATGTAGAAAATGTTAAATTCTTGAAACAAGTCTTTAAAAAACTCTAATAACACGATAAATTAGCTCGACGTCACACCTTAGCATTAAAATACATATCCGTGAGTCCTCGTCGATTTAACGGCTATAATTGCTCTTGAGCTCGAAACGGCTAGTCCACTATCTCGGGGTTGAAGGGAAAAACTCGTGGGCTTCGCCCACTCGTGTTTCCCTCCACCCCTTCGATATTGGACTAGCCGTTTCTTGCTCGCGAGCAATTATAGCCGTTAAATCGACATGGATTCACGGATATCTACTACTTAATTGTGTAGATGCCTTAGCATTCGTTTATATTATTCATAAGCTGTAGATAGAATAAGATCATTTGAATTTTTAAGAATGTGACTACGGTTCACTTAGGATTAGCACAATATTTGTTTTCACTCGAAGTAGGATAATTCAGCAGTGAAGTTTCGGAGCGTTTGCCTTTAGTATTCAACATCATCTGTATGAAAATGAACCCGGAGGGACATGGTTTCGAGTAATTGTGTTTATGTTTAATATAAACATATTTTAGGCGCTGCTTTTTTGCTTTATTTTTACGGCTTTTGATTTTACAGCGAAGATTGGAAAATTTACTGTAGTCTGTCTTATTTTGTTTTCAAAAATCTCCTTCTAGAAGAGTTCTTTCTTTATTAAGTTTATTACTTAATATTACTTATATACTGGGTGAGTTTTTTTTTGCGTTTTCTTTTTGGCCAGTGCAGTGGCGTAAGTTAGTCAGCGTGGGCCCTGGTACAAGAAATTGTAGCGCCCCCCCCCCTCTCCTCCTCGCACCATCACATGTGCTACCACACAAAGAAAATATATATTCTAACTTGTAACCGTCTAAGGACGACATACGCTTGGTAAATGGTATCAAGTCCCTTGCCGCCCCCATCCTGTCCCTCCCCCCTCACCACGCCCCCCCCCAATTCACCCAGTTCCCTTTCACTCCGTCCCGTTATGCAAACCCTGGTTACAAGCAATAATAACTGAGATGTAAACCAACAATAAAGCTACAAAATTAATAATTATTTCGAAGATAAAGTAAAGTGCAGTTTACTTTATCCACCCAAAACCAAAACTGGTAGAAAAACCCGTCAAGTTTCCAAAAACGGTCGGCCTTTGAAGGTAGTCATATCATTCCACCAGTGAAAGGCCGCCAAGGTTAATCCTATTAGCCAAGTTAATCACACATACTAATAGTTCGAAAGTTAAATGAAAACTAGAAGATTGCTACTATGCGGTAGCAATCTTCAAGTTTTCATTTAACATCCAAAGTATTATTCGGTGCGATTAACTTGGCTAATAGGATTAACCTTGGCGGCCTTTCCCTGGTGGAATGATATCATAACTTTCATAGAACTGTGAACGTACATAAGGTTACACCGTCTGTTTAGGATGCTTCAATCTCATTTTTGCACACACCGACTAACAATCGCTGATTTCGTTCGCTTCGCTCACTCAATCAGCTCATCCCCTTCAGTTGTTTTGTTTATCCCTGCAACTTCCCCTTAATTTTTCAAGATTTCGTTCACATTTAGTCATGCAGAAACCCCCGAAGGTCGCTGTTACTAAAACAGCAGAACGCGAAGCATTTTTTTTTGGGGGTATTAACAAAAAAAATCATTATGACCATTAAAACCATTAGATGATGGTTACGCAACAATACGAGCATACTCGAGCTCGTGCATAGCTCGTGTATACTCGTATTGTTGCGTAACCATCATGTAACGTGCATCCCTTTATTCTTACGCAATCCACGGCAACGTTAATGTTTCTTTATTTTGTCCTTCGTTACAGTTCAGTTTTTAGTTCATCCAGGCTTTTACAATAAATCTAAGGACCAGTCTTGATTGTTCAAGCCATTGTTGCTTAAAATCTTTGGTTGCAACTTGGAAAAGAAACGAAATTTAAATTCGCCAGTGGCAAATTTCAAAACCCTCCCACGCATTTGTCCTGACCCCTACAACCCCCAAACCAGCCAAAGGACCATCCTCAGATCACCATACATCCGTGTGCAAAAATTCAGGTACGTAGGCCTTCGCAATTTTGCGCTAGCCATGAGCAAAAGGTCTATGGAACTTAACATGGGAAAAATCTTATTAGCTAGTCAGCTAGCTAGCAACATAAAAGCAACGTCATTGACGCATCCTTTTCTCTATAATTGGTGGACACTCATCCTTTAAATTTTAGTTTTTCTTAATCTCTGACCCTTCCCCTTACATTTTCCACAATTTGAACCATTTCTGTCGCATTGGGATTTATCCTCAACATGCCAAAATATGCTTGGCTCACATGTCTGCTAGTGAGCCGCCGTTTTATCATTAACAATCAATTTTTAACAATCGGATATCTACAATGGGATGATCTACTGTTACTTGGCGACGACACACTAGCGTGTGTCTAGATCTTCATTTCCTTTCGTGTCTACTGCAGTCCCCGGATGCTACGACGAGTGTTTCTATATCATCTATCTCGATTATTTTTCTCTCCATCTTCCATTTCGCTCTCTCTCGTGCCTGTCTGTCGCTCTCTCTCTATCTCTTGTTTGCTTTATTTCGTTTTTTATTTGTGTGTGCCCCCCCCTCCCCCCCCTCCCCCCACCCCTCTACTGTCCTTCTGCGTGGGCCCTCCCTGCAGCTGCACCATTCACACCCCGCACGTTACGCCACTGGGCCAGTGTCACAAATACGGATTTCGCATTGGTAAAGTCAAGCGGCCAGGCCGGACTGGGGCGGGCCGGCCAGTGCCAATCGGAACCAGTGCTGGTCCGGCCGGCTCGCTTTCGCGTTGGTTAATTTTACGGCTCGCTGATCACGATTTATAGCACCGCCACGTGTCGGATTGTGGCAGTTGACACTTTCCACTTTCTGCCGCTACACTGCAGCACCATTAATAAACCATTCTGATTTAAGCGGCGCCGCCCTGCTCCGTTCTAAGTTGATTTCGCGTTATACCGATTTCGTATTGGTAAATTCAAGTGGCCCTGGCCGTGCCGAGGAGGGCTGGGCACCGTTTTATTAACCAATGCGAAATCTGGTCGGCCTAGTCCGGGCCGGTATTTCGAGAGCCGGTCCGGCTCACACCAATGGTATGAGCATGGCCGGGCCAGGCACGGCCAAGACCGCTTTATTAACTAACGCAAAATCAAATTAGGACGGAGTCGGCTGGCGCCGCTTAAATCAGAATGGTTTATGAATGGTGCTGCAGTGTAGCGGCAGAAAGTGGAATGTGTCAACTGCCACAAACCGACTCGTGGCGGTGCTGTAAATCGTGATCAGCGAGCCGTGGAATTAACCAACGCGAAAGTGGGCCGGCCGGACCACCACTGGCCCCAAATGGCACTGGCCGGCAAGCCCCAGTCCGGCCTGGCCGCTTGAATGTAGCAATACGAAATCGGTAATCAGTTAATAAAGCGGTCTTGGCCGTGCCTGGCCTGGCCAGGTGAGCCGGGCCGGCTCTCGAAATACCGCCCCGGCCTAGGCCGGCCCGATTTCGCATTGGTTAATAAAACGGTGCCCAGCCCTCCTTGGCACGGCCAGGGCCACTTGAATTTATCAATGCGAAATCGGTATAAGTACCGTATAGGATTAAAGCATTCAAAGAATACTTTCCTGTTTGTGTTGACATTGGTATGCGAAAGATATTCAACCAACGAGAGAAGATTTTTACATTTTGTCCAGTTAGCGTTATGAAGATTTAAATCAACTGTAATCTTATTATTGACAGACGCAAGAGTTTACGTTAGTGCACATTAACATTTGCAGCCTGATTTAGGGCGCGTTTACGCACGGACAACTTTCTCGCTTACTAGCTTTTACTTGGTCAATACTAAATCTGCTGGCTGCTTCTCGCCTTTGTCAAAGAATGCGGCTTTCAAGTTGTCTATACGTAGTAACCATGGCAACAACGCGGACGCAAATTTTCTCATCGCACCTCGCGACACGACGTACGATGCTTGCAACATGACAGCGTCGATTTATGACAAGATAACAATTTTTACTGAAGTACACGACGACGGACAGATTTCTGAATGCCGGTATTCGAAGGTTTATCTTCGAATCGATAACTCTGAAATGGACGCCATGTTGGATTTTGAATTCTCGCTGCGAGCAGCTATTTATTCTACCGTCGTTTGATCACTGCTAGAAGCTGGTTTTTTTTCAGCGAGAATAGCGTGAATTTTGCGAGAATAGCGTGAATAGCGAGAATTTTGGAAATAGCGTGAAATGGCAACTGTTGTAGCAATGTTTAAAATGACTGTTGCACTTTGTACTTTGTCCGTGTTGTTATTTATAATACATTTAATTTGTTGTCTATTACCGCAATCATTTAATAGAAACAGGAAATTAATCGTAAATAAATAACGGTTGCCTAGCAAATAGCTTTCGGCGAGCGAGAAGGTCTCGTTGCGTAAACGAGCCCTTATATGGCAGAACTTGATCGTACGGTTCACAGGTAGGAATGATAATTATGAAAATCATCCAAGCCTTCAAAGCCTTCCTCCTACATACACACGAATTGAGTAGATTTAGCACTTTTAGCAGGTAAGTATGAGTAAAAGCCAGTATCATGCACAATTTAAAACACACTACGTTTCGGGAAGTCAACCTCCCGTCTTCAGGTGAAAAGAAATCACTAAAATTTTAAAAACTCATGGCAGATACTGACGCTAAGATAGGACGCTAAAGTTCGCTTGTATCTGAATTACTGAATTAAAACGTACTAAATTTTCGGCGTCATTTGTTACAGACGATATTTTTTCGGAACAGGGAACAGATGATCCCACCTGTCCTTGCAACTGTAAGACGACTTCCAAAACCAAGGAGACTGGAAATTTAAGAATTTTTTTAAGAATTTGTGTAAATCCACCTTTGCTGTTAGACCTAAATTTTTTAAACATAGCTTACTTTGTAAAACATTCTTGTCTAGGGCATATCCCCAAGAAGTTAGGGTGATGTTTGGACATGTTAGGTGATGTTAGGAAATTTCGATCAGAACAAAGTCAACAGTCACCGCAAAAACTCAAAAATCCTCTTCCATAATCATGCTATCGTATTTATAATAATAATAATAAATAAAAATTTCTGAACATTTAAAGGGCAATTACATCCATTTTGACATGCATGCTTTACTTTTGGATCACTTACATAATAACTAAACTCAAGAACTGCGGTAAGAATACGTTACGTACGTCCGACACAACAATTTAATTATTGCATCACCAAAACACGATACGGAGACCGCCATTGTTTTGCTGGAACGTGCAGAAATTAATGCCGAAAGATGTCACTTTTCGATTTCGACTCGCAGCCGATTGAAATGGCTCTATTGGCTGTGAGAGCTCAAGCATCCGACGGCCTTAGCTGGCCAGTACAACAGTCGGCCAGCTAAGGCCGTCAGACGCTCAAGCTCTCACAGCCAATAGAGCTATCTCAATCGGCTGCGAGTCGAAATCGAAGAGTGACATCAGTCGGCATTAATTTCTGCGCGTTCCAGCAACAATGGCGGTCTCCATGTCGTGTTTTGGTGATAAAATAATTAAATTTTTTTTTAATTATTCGCAGAAAGGGTTGTAGGTTTTCTCTTTCCAGCATACGACCAAAACCACGCACTGCAGGTTGGTCCACTGTGGCTACCCCAAGGGAATTCCAGATAAGGACAACATGTACAAAGAAAAAATGTTGACGGCAATTTGTGCGCGAGAACTGGGCTACCAGTTTCCATCTATGGCCTCGAGTTCTATCAATGAGTGGTGCAACGTCAAAAAAAATGTAGGTTTATGGCAATCAAACCCCGCAGGATTTTAAAGGTCAAAATTATGTCAAATTTTTCTCAACTCTCCAGAGATCCAGTCCTGTTCTGGCAAGGCGAGTACGGTAGTCTAAATTACGAAGGCCATGCAGACGTTTTGTGAACTTGCGATGCACATATTCAATTTTATCAATGTCGCCCAAAAGGTAAGAGGACCATACTGGAGTAGCATACTCAAGGAGTGGTCGCATAAACACCTTGAAGGCCCAAATATTAATAAGGTTGTGAAGGGAGTGAGACTGAAATAAAACTCATGCTTAAACCATCACTGTAGGGTTTAGAGTTTGTCATAGCGACTCTTCAGGCTGCTGAGCTTTGTAGACTTCACCACATAATAAGGTAAGGCATTCCACCTTCTGATGGAACGCACAGTAAAACATGATTTGCCAATGTCAGTTGCCAATGCTGGCTTCTTGAGTTTCTTTGTATGACCACGAGTAAAACCAACATTGGAGAGTTCAAAAAAGGTTTCACTGGGCAAATCCATGGTTTTATTTAAGATTTGGTATGTTAAAATTAGATCATCTCTTATTTTCCCGTTTCTGCATAGTAGAAAGCTCCAACTATTTAAGTCGATCTTCATAAGGAAGTTGCTTTAACTGCACTGACGAGTAACCATTCTCTTTACTTTCTCGTATTTATGTTTGTCAGTTTCGTAGTATGGAGACCAAGCCTGTATATAATATTAAATTTTCGGACGGATAAAGGTTAAATGTAATTTCCGTGTGATGTCAGCACTCCAGTTAATGAAAGCAGAACGTAAAGCAAGACACATTTTGCAGGCTTCCTTATACACGTGCTCAGTTTGTAAGTGAAATTTCAGTTCACTATCAATAATGATTTATAGAGTCAACTTGACAAATTGGTTGGTTGGCAACAGAATGCGTGAAGTCTACAGCACGTTTTTTTTCCAATACGTTTTCTGTTAAGGTCGAAAGTAAACCAAACCCCGAGGTTTACATCACGGTCTGCAAGAGCGGTCTGTTCAAGAAAATAAGGTGGGCAACTATTTTGGGTGCCAACATGAAAGGCAAAGCTCGGGGATTGAAAGTGGCAATAGCTAGGTTTGTGCCCATGTGTCCACCCCCCGAATTTCGACATCAAGCTGTGGGGAGATAAGGGGAAAAACGTCTTCGGCTCCAGTCTTAATGTCATCGGAAAATTTAAATCCATAGGTTTGGTCACTTGAAAATTTAAGATCGTTGAGATAAATTACAAAAAGCAGCGGGCCAAGCACCGATCCCTGGGGGACACCGCAGAGTACAGGAACGGTGGAAGAAGGGGTGTTCTCACTTTTAAGCCGCTGGGATCTGTTGTGAAGAATAGCAGTAATCAAAATGAGTAGGTCACCCCCGAAGCAAATAGTTGGCAGACTTGGCAAACACTTGGGAAGTTTTCGATGTATGACCGCGATTCAAAAGCTTTATTGAAGTAAAAATAAATTGTGTCTAAAGCGATTCCCACATCAGATGCACAAGTCCAGCATGGTTACAAGCAAACTGCTTCGTAAACTAGAAAATCAGCACGAACATTCAAGTTATAATATTCACTTTACTTGTTGGCGTCAAGTGAGTCCAAAGGCAGAGAGGAGCTCCGTTTATGAATACACTCGAATGCAATCTTTGTTATTGCATTACACAATAACCACTTTAACAATTTAAACCAGCTTTCGCACATTGATAGCGATACACCCAACAGATGGTTTGTAAAAAAAAAAAAAAATCAAAAGCGGACATTTCGTTGAGGAATAATAAAGGTGACAAAATGGTGAGGCAGTAGATTAATGATATTGCCATACCTTTCCTTTTTTTCCCCCGGTACAATTTACTGTGCCGTAAAACAGCAAGACCAGAACGTGTCTCCAAGTCACTTCAAATGAAAATCAACTAAAGAAGTTGGATTAAGGAGATCGCCATTGAATTTTTAAACTAATTGGAGCGGAGCTCCGTTTATGAATTCGCTCGAAAGCAATCTTCGTAGTTGCATCACGGAATAACCACTGCACCAATTTAAAAATCCAGAGATGGTTTGTAAAAAAATTTTAAAATCGTACATATCGTTGAGGAACAATGAAGGTGACAGTGGATTAAGTGTCATGGATGCTATGTGCACCGAAATTTTTGCCAGCATTAAATCTCAACTGGACGCCAAATTTGATAATTTCCAACAAAAATACTTCAAATTTGTGGGTGCTTCGTCTGTTGAAAAACGTTCGTCGGAAAAGACGGAAAAACCGTTCGTTGCGACCGTCGTCAACGACACCCAGAGACCCAGAACAAATACAAATGGACAAAGAAACAAGGAGTAATGACGGAACCGAAAAGATTAGGCACAACACTAATGCAACACGGGTTGGTGCCAGCGTCCGATGTATTTTTACGACATTAATTTTTTTTTGTTTAAATTTATGTTTGTGCAACTTTAATTTATTAGCACTGCCGGAACGAGAATTTCAGAAAATTGGACAGGAGGAGGAGGCGGAGGAGGCGGAGCGGCTAACAATGTCAAAATGTTACAATGCTGCAACATGTAACAATAGGGTAACAATAGGCGAGGCGCACAATATCGGATTATAGCTCACTCGAACAAGATGCAACAATGGTTGGGTGCCGGGAAACTAACATTGTCGTTGTTTCAGTTAGCTAGCTCGTTGTGGAGAACCAAAATTAAATGGTCTTGATTTTTCCGACTCAAAATTGGGCGACCGACATGACTGAATGACTTATTTACTTTTTCAATGCGGGCTTCGGGAAGCCAGTTGAATTGTTTCGGTGATTGTTGCTACGATACTGAAACAATCAAGAATCAACTACTCATCGAGATGATGCATGCTAAATCCAGAATACGCAAATGTGTTGCCATCAAATAATAATCATGGGAAAAACCTTAGGCGGAACCTAAACATAAGTATCCATTTCTAATGTTCCGTTTTTTCGAAAACAAAAATCGGTGGACAGTGGACACATATAAAATGGAAGCGAAAAAAACCAACTAATTAACTGAGCAAAAAACGGCTTCGCCGTTTAGAAAAAAACACATTAGAGCTCGTATCCCCATACTCGCAGCCCTGAAGGTACACGAATAAAAACGGATTACAGTTCACTCGAACGCAACGAACTATTATTTGAACTCCAATTTGCAAAACGTAAACCCACAAACACACACAAAATAGAAGCCATAAAGAGCAAAACGCTACAAAATTGAAAGATAAAAATGCATACACAAAATGAACACAAATTATAGTTCAAATTATAGTTCGTTGCGTTCGAGTAACCTCTAATCCATTTTTATTCGCGTACCTTCAGGGCTGTGAGTATGGGGATACGAGCTCTAATGTGTTTTTTTCTAAACGGCGAAGCCGTTTTTTGCTCAGTTATTATGTGATTATTAATCGCTTCATTTAATTTTGTCGACAGTATAACTAACGATGCCCTAATATCCATCGAGTTTAAAATATTTTACAAATCTGATTTCACATGGAGAATTTAGAGCATTTTCGTTCTCTTTCAGCAATTGAATACCATGAATAATTCTTGGTGTATTATGTGTCTTAGTTTTCAAAATTTAGTGAACGAAAAAGGGCAAACTTAACCTTGGTATGCTTCAGACTTATAGAACTAAAGCGCTGTTACTTGTTTGACTGCATCAAGCACATCACTTGTACAGTTGTTGAGGTGCATGTAGAAATGGTGTCGTGCATATACGGCAGTCTGTTTTTTGAACAAGCCGAATTTTCACTGGGATTATCTAACACCTCAGATTCTTAAAAACAATGAGATGATAATAGTCTGCTTACCATACGTACCCAATTTTCTTCATCTCCGTTAGGCCTATGAATAGACTGGGGATTACAGAGCAAAAAAGGACAGCAGAAAAGGAAACTGAAGATTTCAAGGAAAAGCTCAAATTGTTTACTCCGAGCTGATCGCAGTTGTTTTTAAGTGACTGCAAATGTCCATTTCGGTAATGTGTTTGTACAGGTCGTTATGTCTGTTGACACAGTTAATGCCTTTTACATCAAGTTTCTGCTTGTCGATAAGCCTAGTTGTCATTTTAATGATTTGAACAAATTTATAACCCTTCCAGGCGTGCTTATGTTTCAAGTATAATCAGTTAAAAGGATTAAGTTATTGACGTGAACTGTAACATCAATCTAATAAATTAATGAATGCACGTGCGCGCGTGCGTGCTGAAAAGAGAAAGGAGAGGGAAAAGAAATAATGACTTGATATCTCTCTTTCCAATAAACAAAAGATAAAAGCCTAAAACAATATCGGTTATTTTAGTGTTCTGGTCAGCAAAGCTGGGATCCGCTGCAGCGACTTTGTCCGTCCGTCCATCCGTTGCCTTTTGCAACAGTATATTAGTCAAGTAAACTTAAAAAAAAAAAACACGGAAATTAAACCATCGTTGTTTCCTTATAGCTAATAGGTTTTTCGACGTAAATCAACGAAATAATAACATGTGATCATCGCATTTAACCATACAGGAAGACACGCAGCCGTAAAAAAAGATTCCGGTAACGACACACACTAGTTTAAAGCTCCCTCGTTGCCATAGCAACGTGAAGTCTCGACACCGTGTTGGATGAATGAATAGGCCTACTCCCGAAGCAAATTTTTAGCTGGCTGCTACTTACGAAATTATAACGACAGGTAAAAATTAGGCCTATACGCTGACAATTAGGCCTAAAATATAAAACTAGGCCTAAAAGCTATGACATTTTTAACCTGCAGTTGTAATGGTTACTCCTTTTAGATTATTTGTAAGGTTTGACCTCAACCTCCCATGTTAAAGCCGACATTTCGATGCTTAATTTCCTGCTGCCGCTTTCAAGTCTTTCACACAAATTAAGTATACAAGCTTTATTGGACTTGACGAACATGTGTCCGAACTGTTATAAATTTCCGATCTGCCACATCGGAGATCTGGACTTGAGCTACTAATTCGATTTGTACTGCTATGAATGACTTGTGTACCAAATTTCATTCTTCAGGTCTTTCTAAAAAAATTAGGGGGTAGCTTGGAGAATACCTCGAGGATTTCACAGCCAGTTCGATTTGTACTGCTACGAATGACTTGCGCCACCAAATTCCATGCTTGTAGCTCGATCTGCAATAATTTATTGGTCCGGCCTCAGGGAGGAGGAACAGGGGGCGCTACGGGGGGGGGGGGGGGGGGGGCGCGGGGGCGGGGGGATATTTATTTATTGCTAGTTCCATGGCTGGTTCGATATGATTGCTAAGAATGACTTGTGTGCGACAATTCAAGCTTTTAGTTTGTTCAGCAAGAATTTGTTGGTCATCAGGCTCAACCCCTCTCCAAACAGAAGCACATTTCGTGCGAAGCGATGCGTTACTACGTGCGTATAAGGTCAATATTGCTGCAATCGTATGGTTGGTGTTAGGTTTAAGAACTAATATTGACGTCTTTGATACACTATCTTGCGTAGCCGTGCAGCCACGAGCTGCAAGTGTACTTTCTTACTTTTGGCTCGATGTGCATGATTTTGCTGCTTAACAGCTGTACTAATGAGGGCAAAGGGTCCCAACAACAATTACCACAACAACAACAACTGCAAGAAATGGCCATATTGTAGTCACATTAAAGGGGGATTGCATTGCCACCAAATGACAGGCTGCAGCGTCTATAGCTATTTACCGCTATCTAGTTCTGTCTAGCCCTTACTTTCAACAAGCGAAGGAACACACAAATAAATTTATTTTTATGAAACAAACAAGCCACGCTGTACGGTACTGAACAGCAGTTTAGTGAGCGCTTCTTTTACCGCAAAACGTATCAAGCTGACCGGCCTTCGGACGCGTTTACGCAACGACTCGCCTTTGCAATCTTGCAGATAGAATCTAGAAATCATCTGAAATTCCAACATGGCGGCGGTTTTAGCTCTGCCAACTTGCAACGAAAACAGTCAATAATGTGAGTTCACAAGCGACTGGGAACATTCTTTCGTCAGGAGGAATTCTTTATCTTATTGTCACGGATTATAAAACTGCAAGCATTCACTCAAACGGTTTCGGATTTAGCTAATCCAGGTAGCGTTGTTTTGTTACCGTGGCAACGACACCTTTAACAATCGCGATTAAATTCTACCTGCGAGAATGTAGAGGTGAGTCGTGGCATAAACGCGCCCTTATAGCGAGAAACGCAGCTTCAATCTAAGTTTGCCACGGTAAAGAACTTTGCACTGATAGCTCATATGGGCGAGTTTTAGTTCTTTACGTCAATAGGATTTCACAAAAATTAAAATTTTTAAGTATCATTTTTACAAGGTGGCACGTCTAATAATTTTCCACAAAAGAATGATAAAGTTTTAAAGTGGCACTATCACCGATTGAAAAACTAACGAAAATACCATGGCGCCATCTAGCGGCTGTGATATTGTTAACCTTTATAGCTTGCTCCCCAGATGCACCAGGACATACTAAATTCTCACTCAATAATTAAGGAGGTCGTGGACTGTTCGTTAAAAGAAATGGGGTTGTTCATTCCATCGCTTGAAGCAAGCAAGTGCTAGATAGTACTAGATAGCGCTAGATGTTGCCAGATCCTGCCTACTTTCGTCCATCGGTGATAGTGCTACTTTAATTTTCACGACTGATTTGCCGACTGGCCAAACATGCGGGCGGAGGGGAAGGGGGGGGGGAGGGGGAATCACCCAATTTTAATTATTGACTCTGTTGAACGTGTTGAGTTTGCTGAGCTCTGATTGTAGATTAGGAAGGTACTGAACGGCTGAAGCAACGTTACTGCACACGCTAGCCGTTAAGTTTGGAGAAAAACTGCCTTATGCGTATTTCTGGCTCTGTTTGGTGGTTTAGGAAGGTACTGCTTTACTTGCCCGTCGATCAGATGGATGTAGATCTCGTGTCCCGATGGCTAGCACCTATCAGCGCCCGTCAGCGATCCATACGGAACCAAGTTGTCCCGGTAAAGAAACTTATCGTTACCGCACAAACTTATGATTATGCATTAGTCATAAAGGTAGAAAGGTGTAGTGTCACAAAAGCCATAGCTCGCTGGACCCTGCAATTATTCGTTATCCCTAAAATACGGTTAAAAATTCGTGGTGCGAACTACGTGGGCGTAGCCAAGATAAGATGATGAGGCAGTGCCACCTGGAAACGCGATCAACTGATTTACTGAAAACTATTACGTCAGTTCTGCATATGGCCTTATTGTGACGAGGTTAAGATTGTATCATTAATCAAAACTCATTAACGATAAAATGATGTGAAGTCATGCACGTATCTCAGCAGTTGCCTAATTACACCAAACAGCTGTTCAAATAAAAAACAAGAACTATAATTAATATATATTCTTCGCAATCCATCGTCGATCGACGATTATTTTTCATTTCGGTTAAAAGGGTTAAAGGGTTTAACGAGCGTTAACCACTCCTGGTCATCTGCCCGAAGCCCTAAGGCCCTATGTCTGCAACAGCTAGATTCCCAGGCAGTCACCCACCCAAGTATCAATCCAGCCCAATGCTGCTTAACTTCGGGGATCTGACGAGAACCGGTGTTTCCAGCACTGCAAGGCCGCAGACCTCATTTCATTTTTCATTTTTCATTTCGTTCACTCCTGGCAACAATGCGCAACTTTCTGTCTTTCCTGTTTGCTGAAGTACTGTTTTGTTCCAGTATTTCAAACGGTAAGTTTTGAACGTTATATAAGGGCAAATTAGTTGCGTACTTCAAGAGTGAAAGCTGCTGCAGCTAATATTATTTTACGCCGCTTACCGACCGCTCCCCCCCCCCCCCTCCTTTCATTCACCACTGGCAGCGGTTGTGCCAAGAAGAGAAGGACACTTAGACAGGTTGCCACCCAACGAAAGTCTTCAGAATCGAGCATCATCTAGCGTCATGTTAGCGTCGGGCTGGGGAGGAAAGGGCACCTGCGCCATTTATCAAAATGACCGGCGAGGGGCGCTGTGCATTTTACAGGAAACTGATGATGCCTCCAAAAGTATGGGTTTTGAGAAGCGCTCTAAGTTCTCCAAGCAAACCAAAGTCCGGGGTTGAGCTCAAAAATCTCTGCTTATTTCCATATTCTGTCGTCATTTCTGGTTTCGGAGTGCAATCTTCAACACACATCTTATATTTCAAGTAATACTATTTTTAGAAATTTTGGAGTGGTTGGGGTGGGGGACAGTTTAAAAAACGTGTTAAAAACTTAAGTAAAGGGAGGTAGAATAGAGAAGGAAATTTGTGTCAGAAAGGAATGGTCATCAGCGGACAGGGAATTCAAAACCATTCATTTTTCTTAGTGGGAAAGAGAAAAAAAAAATAGACTACCAAAGGGGCTCCGAAAGTATTGTAGCCTATGAGCGCGTGTGTCATTCGCACAATGCTACTATAGCCAGTCCAAGCCTGCACTATCTAGTGCTGTCCAGCACTTGCTTACATCAAGCGAAGGCATGCACAATGCTATTTTTATTTAAGGAACAAACAAGCCACATGCCTCCTTAATTATCGAGTAAAAATTTGATACTACTTCATGAACCTTGCAACAAGTTCTAAAGATTATAAACATTTGTTGTTGGCGACAACCTGCCTTTAAAAGGGAGGGAATTTGAAAGAATTGCTGTTCTCATTTTATACTTGACAAAGTAATCCAATACCATTTGAAACCAGTCAGCTGGTCGCGGGGTGGGGGTTGGGAGGGGGGGGGGGGTAGGGGGAGGGTACAGACCAGAGCAAATGACCTTATCGTCTCATTCTGATGTTTTTCTCTCTGTCTGCCTATCTACTTATGCACACGACAGATCAGCTAACGATTGGTGCTAAGCTTCACCAATGTCGGTCGCCAATCGCTAAATAGCGAGAGAAATTCAGCAGTTGGCTGGCGACTTGATTTTTAGCATTACTGGCCATATGGGCGACTGATTAACAAACCCTGATGCTGAAATTGTCGTATCTCGGTGTCGAGAACCTTACTATCTAGAAACAAGTGGTTTGCGTCTTTGTGCGCAGAATTACAATGGCTACCCAACTTAGCATTTAATATTGTTACTAGCCTCTTTAACTGGTAGAGAGCTAGATTATTGAAAACAATGTTTAAACATTACGTAGCCGCCTGCTAAAACACACCTGCTAAAAGTATTTCTACATGGCGAGTAAGTAGTAGACAAGGCGAGTGAATTTTAATATCTACTGGCCAAATGGCGAGCACCACACAATTCACATTCGTGAAGGTTGATATGGATTCCACTTGGTTAAACGACATCGCTGGAAAATGTTTGAAAACTAATAGTCTTACTGGACTTAGCACAGCTGTATAGGTAATTGAGGGTTCATGCGAATCCTTGAAAACCTGGAAACGTCTGTAAAGTAATAATTAAATTCCATGCTAGGAAAAGTGCTTGAAACTCTTGAAAGTGATATATGTTTCATACAGTAGGGTGATGAACGGAGTGTGGACGACGTGACTGAAGAATAGTGATGCCTCACTCACTTTATTCTTCGTTTGTTTGGGCATCAAAAGTTTTTAAAATTAGGCACTGGCTTTATATGTATTGTATTTACGTTTATAATTGTATTTACGAAATTGGATACAGCAGTGCGGTTTTACGTGGACTAAACAGTACGGCAACACTTCATTATCTGAAACCTTACAGGAAAGTTTATTTCTGCTCCTTTGCTGTTTTGACTTCGGGGGACCTAATTCTTGCGTTAAGCATCAAACTAGTTCGGTTTTGTTTTCTAATTCATGCTACTTTGGCGAGCCATGCAGTTTGGATTGGCTTGTTTTAATGTTTTGTATCTTTATCAATTACGTTTTGCATAAACCAATATCTACTACATTAATACCGTAAGCACTCAAAGATCAGCATCATCTGCAACAATTAAATGAAACGATGAAATTATTATATATAACAACACGAATAAAGAACAAAGTGAAAGTCATTTCAAACATTGGTACGTACAACATTGTTGCCATTTCACGCTATTTCTAAAATTTGCTATTCTCGCATTATTCAAACGACGGCAGAATAAACAGCTACTCGATAGCGAGAATTCAAAAACCAACATGGTGCCCATTTCGGGGTTGTCGAATCGAAGACAACCAGATTGAACCAGATTGAACCTGTTCGCCGACATATGTGCCCGGTCTTGATCGACCACTCCCGCCTGGCTGCTCTTTCACGGGGCCGGTAGAATGGAAGAGTCCACTTGCAATACGGGCGTTAGGAGGGGGAAGTGATTGTACGGCCTTTTACTGTTTTTTCTTATCGGCTCTTTTCTTATCAGCTCAGCCGGCATCCAGCATTATTATGTAGATATGATGAAGAGTAGGTCGGATGAAGATGAAGGAAGGGTAGTGATGTTAGGTCAGATAAGCCAGTGTTCCCCACTCATCTCCTTTTGAATCAGAACTATTGGTACAGAATGATGATGAAGAAATGAGATGTTGATTAATGGCAGTTGTGAGAAGGACAAAAGTATTTTATCCAGTAAAATGGAAAGAATCCAGGGATGGAAAGAATCTTCAGACGAAACACAGTTAGATAATAATAGTGTTTACATGGGGTCACTGGATATAAGTAGTTCTGCTGCGAGTTCTTGATCACAAATGGGTAGTAGAACTAAAAAGAAAACTGCAGAATAGATATAATGAGAAACGGATGGAACAAGAATGTAATCAAATTGTCGAAAGTCTTTGTAGTTATAGAGTATGCCTGCAGAGTGGGGCAAGGCGGCCTGATGGTTAGCATGACCGTCTCTTGTGCCAGAGGTCCCGGGTTTGAGTCCTGTTTCAGCCATCCCTAGTATTTTCGGGTAGAGAAGGTCCCTGTGATGTCTCATGCTGATTGTGGCATGTAATAGATCCCAGGAATTTCCAACCCAGCAAAACTGTCCCTCTCCCCTTCTGGCACAATGGCTAACACTGGGTGCTCATCAAACAACAACAGTAGGCCTGCAAAGTAAAATATTTCGTTCAAAATATGTATGTTTGCATTGCGGTGTACTAATGTTTTATTTTAAGACGGTTATTGTTTGTTACTTAATTAACCTGTATTCTGCTAATCACAGTATGGATGTGATTTTATTAACCGTTTTATGATGTTTTTTCGTTGGGGCTGTGGAAGGTAACCACACTCACGCTGGGCATGGGTTAAACATAACTAAGATATAAAATTCGGGGGAGGCGAGATGCATAATGTATTTCGTGGGTGCTAAAGTAGGTGATTGTACTTCTTGTAATTGTTACCCACGCTGTCCAGTATCAGGGCACGTTTACGCAACCACTCGCTTTTGATTCTCGCAGCTAGAAGCTAGAAATCACCTCAAATTCCAACACGGCGGCGGTTTTATGTCTGCCGCCTCGCAACGAAAACAGCAAATAACGTGAGTTCAGAAGCGTTTAGGAAAATTGTTTCGTCATGAAGAATTCTTTATATTATTGGCAAGGATTATAAGACTGCAAGTACCGGTATTTACTCAAACGATGTCGGATTTAGCAAATCCATTTAACGTTGTTACCATGGCAATGTCACCTTTGCCATCACGATTGAGTTCTAGCTGCGAGAATGCAAAGGCGAGTCGCTGCGTAAACGCGCCCTCAGTCTGTGATGATGTGGTGCATTGTTGTATTGTTAAAAAAGGTATATTTCTGCCTCAGCGGTATTTGACATTGTGTCTCGTCCTTCTGCTTCCAACTTTTAACAGATTAGGTTCGGTTATGTTTTACCTATACAACAACGTAGTGAAACCTTGAAAGAACAACTAACACTTCGTTACGGGATAGCTCATTTGCTACATTACCATTCAAGCATCACATCCGCAGCTGCATAGCAGTTACTATAGTTAGTCAACTTTGCCACCAGAGCACCGAATGCGAACATGAGCGCAATTGATGTTTGGCCACGTGACCAGCTCCTGTCAAATGTAGAAGAGTGCATCATTCACACAAATTATCATTAGTCTGATAATAATTTGACTTGTTTGTTGTTTTTTCGAAACTTTTTTTGAAACTTATTTCCTAAATACTGGCACTACACAATACATCGTCTACCAAAGTTAGGTTTTTTACTTTCAGTGTGTTTGTTTTTTGTAAGTAGCTGTGTTTGACAACGGCGAGTGGTCACACCCTACAGACGTCATACCACGGTCCGATGGTGAATACTCGTTATGGTGTCGCATCTCGATTTCGGAGCGAATGAGAGAATGAGGGATTGGTGAAACATGTCTGCCATTTTTTATATCCATGTACTATTTTAGATAACTTTTTGTAAGTCAACATTTCAGTTCAACATTTCAATATGTATTAATTATCGGACATGCAACAATACTTCTGAGAAACGTTTACACCACTGAAGGTATGTTCACGGTATTAAAGATACAATTGTGTTTCGAACGTAAAGTATTTAAGGTGTTAGAAGACGAAGCACCTGGCGATCAGCGGAAGCCTTCCTGTGCGAAGTGTAAAATAAGTAATGCGTAAATAACAAAATGAAAAATGAATGGCCAACTAGAATCTATTTCTTAGCCACTACAGTTAAATTATTAAAAATAAATAGACATAAATCGCTGGAAATAATACTAAGGAAAATTGGAAATAAGCCAACAGCGAAAAACATACACTAGAAATAACGTAGTTCAGTAAACCACCTTTATGCTCTTACGTTTCGTCGGAGTGGTCACGGTTGTGACCTTAATAACGGGTTCAGTGAGTTATCTTTATGCCAGTGGAGGATGTGGCCATAGCGACTAAGGCGGTATGCAAGTGATCTGGGGGCGAACTGGGTAGCCGGTTCGAATCCGGGTCATGCCACTCCGACGAAACGTAAGAGCATAAAGGTGGCTTACTGAACTACGTTATTTCTTGTGTATGTTTTTCGCTGTTGGCTTATTTCTAATTTTCCTTAAAATTATTAAAAGGCATCCCCAATCATAAAACAGTGCGACCTCACCCACAGCATACAAGGTGTCACGTCAAAAAGCCACAGGAATAGTGCGACAATACACCGCAGGAGTAACGCCGTAAGTAAAAATGCCGTTTAGTAAAAATATGGCCCGTGAAACAATACCATGAGCATTAACGCCGTACACAATGGCGCACTGCAAATAACGCCACAGTACAGTAATGCCGTAACAATCTCGCAAAATGGTCAAGTGACGGACTTACCGAGCTAATATGACATAGTTTTCGGTGGCATAGTTTGGTGTGATGAAGTGGGGTGGGAGTGGGGAGGCTTCGGTATTTCAGTTGGTGATGGTAGGGGGAGGACAGCATTTAAATTACAAATGTGCTTGCAATTAATAGTCGTGGACTATGTCCCGCAAATAGTCAATGGTTAACGCTTGCTCCAAAATCAAGAACTACTGTAATCTTGTTGAAGCAGTGTATCGAAGGGGAAAAGCATGTAATCTTCTAAGCAAGGGGAGGGGGAAATTGAAGCTTATGGTGCGTCGACGGCTTGGTCATTAGAATCAATCTCAGTCACAGTGTAGTGGTTTGGGTTGCCAATGTGCCAAGAATATTGAAATGTAAAGCAAACTTCAAATCGAGAGCTTATCTATCTGTACGTCCTGCAAAAATTAAAAATCCCGGACAAGAGTTGGCAACGTAAAGAAGGTGCGGTTGGGGGGGGGGGGGGAATGAACTTTAAACTACAAATGTGGTTGCAATTAAAAGGTGTGACCAATTTAAGAAAAATCGTAGTAGTGTCCACAATTCACGATCGAAGGGGGAGGGAGAGAAAAACGACAAATGTTTTAAACAGCAAAACTTTTTTTTTATGTTTTGTGAGCATTTTGTAAACCTTCACTGTTCATTTTAATTTAATTTAATGATTTAATTTTATTGAATGATTGTTGGATGAGTTTTGGAAAGTGCTTAAACTTTTGGTTGAGTGGTGGTCCCCCCTCCCTTAAATTTCCGGCCGTGCCTTATACGCAAGGTGTATTCTGTTCACACCCGTAAATAAGTAAAACAATGTCTATTTTTCAGGTTTGTATACGCCCCTCTTGGATTCACCGTGTGGAGATTGGATCCCTTACAAAAACGAAAAGTGCGTTAAATTGGTTGATAGAGCTGGATTCCAGACGAAAGAAGATGCCGAGTTGGTTTGCGAGGCATTCGCCCACGAGTTCAGTTTAACAGATGTACCAAAGTTAGTCACCGTTAAAACTGAGGAGAAGCAAAACTTCTTACAGAAATATCTCTACGAAGAATCTGGTATTTTTGACTCTGTTTGGTTGGGTTTAGACATTGGAAAAGATGGTGATTTCCAGTGGAATGATGGGACGGATACCTTTTTCACAAATTGGGCAAAACAAAATTCCAAGGACACTGACCACAAATGCGTACAAATGGAATCTGGAGAAGGAGCCTACGAAATTGGGAAATGGGTTAGGGTTAACTGCAAGAAGAAGAATGCTGTTGTGTGTGAGAGAACCCAGACTTGGTCAGTAACTGCACTCCAAAACATTTTGCTGAGCCTGAAGTTGGAAGTTGAGAGAAACCAGCAAGAGACTGAGAGAAACAAGCAAGAGATTGAAAGTTTAAAGAAAAATCCAGGTAGGTTGATGTAATTTTTTTAAACTGCTTCCTCATAAACAACCTCGTCATTCCAGGATAACTTAGAGGCCCAGTTACAAGACGGAGGAAAAGTAGGTGCCTGGGCCCACTGCGGGCTTTGTGAGAGAGTCTGAGCAAGACAAGTCATCACAGCCCCGTGGTCGGCATCCTCACCTCTAAACCAAGCGATCGCCTGTTTGAATCCCGTGACTGACCCAAACCCCAAAAATAAAGTTTGGCTTCTGTAATCGACCGACCCTAGTTTTTCCCTTTTTGGCGTATTTTGTGATGTTTTATCATCAGGTGAAAGTTTATCCTCTTACTTATCAGCATTCACATTGATTGTATGAAAAAATTAAAGCTTGATGCCTTCCTTTGGGCTCCACAACTTAATGGTGGATTTGTACTTCACTTTTTCCATCAACCGCAGTTATATGAATGTTTCCCCAGAACGTTTTTTTTTCAACCAATAAGGACAACATCTATACTAAGTGTGGAACGGCTGACAGTTACTATTTTCAGGGATGATCAATAGTTAAAAATATGGTGTACAGGTTTTAAATTGATAAACCCGTTTTAAAAATATCACGTTGGTTACAATTAGTCCAAGCGGGCAGCTACTCCCCCTGCAACAGCATTGAAACTACCTTGAAGTGAGGAAGGAGTTGGCTTCTTCAAGCCATATTGATTCTGGCTCCATGCTAGTTACTGCAGGGGATGGAAAATTAACACCTATTTACGTTGCTTAGGGAAACTAAGAATCTCCAGATATCGAATCAACTTGCCTGGAGCCGAGGAGTAAGACCTCAGCATCTCTTCTCGACAGCCTCGTGCAAACGGTGGAACATGCACTCTTTTCTCCAATCTTTTCTCCAGATTCCATTCTCCAGTTTCTCCACTCGCCAGATTCTATTTTCGAGATTGTCCACTCGTTCTTCCAGATTCCATTTCCTCCTCTGTTTTCTGCATGCTTTCCTCCTTTGGCACTCATACCTCCTTTGGAATCTTCTGCACTCTTCCCACATTTGTCACTTTTTCCTTCTTTCCTTCTTTCCTCGTTCGTCACTTTTTTCTCCTTTGGCCCTCTTTATTCACACGTTCTTTGGATTTGAAGGAAATATAAGCTCTTGCTATTACCTACTCAAGCCAACACAATAAACCCTTAATAAATCCAACTAAGAAGTCTTGAAGTCTTTAGAACTACAATACAATACAAGTTGGATACATGCCAATAATTCAAGCATCTGCACATGAAATAGATACTTTGAATACAGTTCTAGAACAAAGTTTTGCAGTCGTTACAGTGGATAAAGCACTGTTTCCTACACTTATTGAGTTGAAGTGGTCTCAGCCACAGTATAAGGATACTCTAATACCTAGACTGGGTGGACTCCATATTTGTATGATTTCCCCAACCTTTCGCATGGCACACTGAAGAATTTTAGCAAAGAGAATGCTTGTTCATAATCTCACCCTACAAGCGCTCTGGCGAATGTCGCTACCACAATTCCTGTCTTATTTAGTGGACCTTCATAATGAATCGACGAATGATTTGGTGAAGATGGCGCAGTCAAATGCTCCGCACCAGTAACAATTCTCTCATCAGCCCAGTTTCGAAATTATTTGGATGCATTTATCCTCAGTAAATCAGATGTTAATTTCCAACACTCGTGGGGTTACAAGGAAATGGTCAATATATTGCTCTTATTTATTAGAGCTCCGTGCAATGAACTATGGGAACTTCATCTTTTTGTATGCAGAGAAATGCTTCCATACTTTCACCACTACGATCACATTAACTATGCTATGCTAGATGTACCAGCTACCTGAAGAAGTAGAAGATGAATTTCAGAAAGGTAATTTTGTGGTTGTATGCCGTTGGAAAGAAAGATGGTGGTATCGTTGGTATAACAAAAACAAAGTCTGCATTGGTAAGGTTGGCTCAAACAATCTAAGGTACAGCTTAGCATGGAAACGAAGACATTGCTCATGGTTGGCCATAACGATGATAATGGTTCACAATGAGTCTACTTCTTCCAGAATGTTAAAACAATGTTGTATGTGTCCTACAGAGATTCAACGTACTTGCACTAGTTTCTCCAGAACATACCCACAAAGGATTTAGCTACTGCTGATATTCAAGATACTCTTCTGAGTGCTCAGACACTGGGCCAGTTGCACCTGGATAGATTTAATTCCTGAAGGAAAGGATGATCTTCCTCTCGTTTTAACTTGCTGATAATTGACAACTTGTCTGCTAAAGGTCGGGGGGTGGGGGGGCACAAGCATAGGAAATGGGGGAAAACTGTTTAATTTTTTCCCTGATCATGTTTAATGCTGGAAAATTGTTGGGCGACAACTTGTCTACCGAAGCAGCTTGGGAGTGATTTATTCATCACCACTCAGGTTTAAAGTAAAATCTTGGGTTGGGGATGTTGGATGACTACCGGAGATGGGTGGGAATAAAGTATAAAGTGAAATCTTGCTAGAATTGCTAGAAAAGATGTGAGGTGACAGCTTGTCTAGCGAAGGTAGGGAATGGCTAAAGTTTAAAGTAAAATCTTACTTACAGTAATGTTTAAAGTAAAGGTTGCTGAGAAAAATGTTGGGTGAAAAGTTGTTTACGGAAGGTGGATCGGGGGACGGTAAACTTTAAAGCAAAATATTTGAAATGGAAAAAAATATTGATAGAAAACTTGTCTATCGACGAGTGTGGGGGTGGGGGATGTAAATAGAGTTTAAAGTAAAATCTCGCTTAAAGTAACGTTTAAAGCCACAACTGCTCTGCCGGTGGTGTGGGTGGGGGTGGGTAATACTTAAAGTAAAATCTTGCGTAAAGTAATGTTTAAAGTAAAATCCTGTTAGTAAAAAATATTGGCTGATAACTTACAGCAACTTACTTAAGCTGGAAGGAGTGGGGGGGGGGGGCATGTGAATTAAAGGTGATTTATTCATCACCATACTTGTTTAAAGTCAAATCTTGATGGAAAACATGTTGACATGGCAGGGGTTTGGTTGGTTTGACACTGACAGACATCCGTTTAAGGAATCCAAAAAAAATGTCCTCAATAATAATTTGTCCTGGAGCCTGCATTCTTGCTAGTCTTTTTGGCACTGCGGTTGGCTGCAATTTTAAACGCCTAAAAATATATATATATTTTTTCCGAGACTTGAATTTTCAATTATACCGTAAATCGCCTATTAAAAGCCCTGGCAAAGCTATATCTCACCCTCCCTAAAAAAGCTTAACGGTCAGAAATCGTGAACTAACCTAGCCACCCCCCCCCCCACGCCACAACTACGGGGGGTTGTAAAATTTCATGTTTGCTATCGTAATTTCTCTGTTAGAAATTGACTAAAAGCTTCACACATTCAGTCAATGCTTGACTATGAGACTGTATTTCATTATTAAAAAGGAATCGGGAAGCTAAGCAATGTGCGAGTTTGCACTGGCAAAGCCCTGTCCATTGCATTTCACCACCCTTTTTTCCCGACTGGGTACGAAATACATCGACATTGACAAGTTCACATGTTTGTTGACCATCCAGGCATGATTGACCCTTCATTTTGGTCTTGCTACCCCTTAAATCATGATCGTGAAATAAAGACTTGGGAAATGTTGGCTTCGTTGCTATGCAGCTTCATAGATTAGATATTACATGTGGTGGTGCATTGCCTTCCAGCCATCCAGATGATGTCACATACAGAAGACAGACAACTGATTCATATGAATGGAGTGGTACGACTAATCGATCAGCCCCTTCTTACTGCCCCTGCAGAAGTGTCCGTATTTCACTGTCCGTGACTGTACCAGTCACCTTAGTGTGTAATTTGTCCCTTGATACAGCAATCCACACAACGTCCTGTCTCATAATATATGTTCAAGCATTAATTGTGGGACTTGGAAAGCCTGTAGGAGTTACGAACTTTGGTGAATTGACTTTGCCATTGTATAGGAAGAAACTTCAACAGAATTGACGTTACCTTTGACTGGTATAATGATAACTCAATCAAGATTGGAATGAGGGAAAGACACTCGAAAAATACTTATCTAGCAAGGAGAATAATAGAAAATGGATCTGTCCCAATCCACAAAAAGTTTAGTGAGTTTCTTGCTAAATCGGAAGACAAAAAGAAACATTTGGCCTGTGTTCACTCTAATCATTTGATCCACAATCTGACAATACAATTGTGATTTTTGGTGGCTTTCACAGCGAGGATGATGTACAGATAAACAACCCTGATCTGTCAAATGCAAGACTACGGGCAAACCACGAGGAGGTGGGCAAACACATTGTCCATATTGATGCTGGTAGCATAGTTGTTGCAGCACGTGATACAGATGTCTTGGTGCTACTGGTAGCATTATTTCACAAACTTAGATGTACGAAACTGTGGTTGAGAGCAGGAACATCAAAACAAAGAAAATATGTTCATGTGCGTGATATCAGGCAAAGGCTTTCATTTATAGATGCTGCACTTGAAACAGTCTTCCCATTCCACTTCATAACAGGATGCGGTGCTGTTTCCTACATTGCAGGGTTCAGTAAGTACACAGAATGGGAAACTGATAGTGACCTTCTACAGCATCTCGGTATAGGTGAACTTAAACAAGAAACACAAAAGAAGGCAGAGAAATTTCTACACAACTTCTATGGCGTACCACAGGCCAGCAGCTGTGATGAAGCTAGAGTTAAGCTGTTCTGGAAAGGCAAAACATCACAAGCACTGCCCCCACAACTGATGCTCTGCGGTATCATGTACAGTGGGCCCACTATAAAGCCATATGTGGAGGCAGTCAGTCACAGTGAAACCATACAAGCACCACCAACTAAAATGGGATAGAAAATGATTGATGGCCAGCTCGTTCCGAACCAGCCATCGCTGCCACCAATGATACAATCTTGCAAGAGTATTATCTCCTGCGGATGATTGGGTGGCTGAGTTTCTGTTAATTGTTCCTGCAGGAAACACAAGCTTATCTGCACTGCAGCCTGCAAATGTGCAGATAATAGCGGCAAGGAGTGCGTGATTATTCTTCAGAAGAAAGACAGGATACCTATTTGTGAATGCAATATAAGGATGGAAAAGGATAACTATATGTTTTTATGACTCACTGTTAATACATTTAGGTGATCTTATACTTGGTATAAAAATAATATTTTTTACCCTAAATTGCCATTCGATCAGTGTCATGCAATGTTTTGCACTATTTTTTTTCTTCAGGATACGAATTGTATAAAATCCTACTGTTAAACACGAATCACTGTTTTACTCACCTTACTTAATAGTTATTAATAATTTAACAGGATATTCCCAACCAAATTTGATACTTTGCGCGGCCGCCATTTTGTTTTTGAAAGATTTCAAGCATTCATAAAATTTAAGAGTAGCAAATAAAAAATTTGCAACCTCAAAAACCTAATGTTTGGCACCAAGATATGTATTTTATGTTATCTCTTTGAAAAGTTATCACTATTAAACATTTCGGGTGGTCACCATTTTGTTTTCTAGCGATTAGGAGCGTCTACCATCAAAATTAAGGGTGGCAAACAAAACATGCTAATTACATTCAGCAAGTATTGTTTGCCAGCTTTTCCTTAAAAATGCTGCCTACAGTTAGAAATTTTGAAAATTGTCCTAGTCTCTTATGAGCCTAATTAGAACTATGGCAAGATCTGCTTGCCTTTGAACTGCTAACTTTGATGCTTTACTTTTCTATAACAGTTCCTCTTGGCTTCATCTACGTACAGTTACCGGGACAACAAGCCCCTACTACTCTCTGGCCACAAGCACAGTGGAAGGATATCGGATCACAGTACGCTGGCCTTTTTTTTCGAGTGGAGGGAGGGGAGGCTGCTGCATTTGGAATTTTGCAAGAAGATAATACAAGAAGTTTATTGCAAGTTCAACATGCTAAACAAGCACCTTGTACGTCAATAGGTTGTCCTTGGCAGAATGCTCCACTTATTCCTTCTGATGGCTCTTGGAGCCAGTTTACTTACTCAGGCGATTGGGCAACTACAGATCATTTTGGTTTACACTTCTGTTTGTCAAAAGGAGAAGTCAGGCCACGAAATAAATCCATGAAAATCTGGCAGAGAGTAAACTAGTTTAAAATTTAGCTGTGTTGTAATTTTACTGATATGATTACTGATACAGTTGTTTTCATAAAGTACTTTATACGGGGGAACCAAGCCCTACTGAACTGTACAATAAAAAAGATAACTAACTGCATTGTTTTCTGGAAGTTTTTTCATGTTTGTGAACAATAAACTGAGACTGTGTCAGCTGAGATATTAGTTGTAAAAACTAATTCTAGTCACTTCAACGACAATAAATTCAACATTTTGCTCCTTATTTGTTGAGGACTATCAACAGGATACATAGACTCGTCGCTGGCAATGCGAGTTCTCCACTACAAACTTTGAATTTGTGAAGCCAAGGAGCCGTACACAAATGGTGGTACACAAGAGGGTTGTGACACGCTATTGTGCGAGTTTTGAACAATAGGCAAAAGGGGTAACTAATTTGTGAAATCACCCATTATCTTGTTCTTACCGAGCAAAGAAAAACTTTTAAGGGGGTTGAAGAGCTAAATAAAAAAAGATTATGAGAAATTGTTGGACAAGAACAGGACTATATTTACAACTAAATTTAGAATTTTCTCGAGTATTTTCCGTCTTCATTGTTAACGAAGGGGGCATTTTGACGCCATTTTCTTAAGGGGTTGCAAAGTTGTGACAAAATGTGATGAGGATTCAAAAAAAAGGTCAAAACTTTTCTGATGTCATTTGTACAGTGTCAAAGATGGTGTAGGTGCAGATGATTCTACGCACCCTGTTGATGGCCTACAACAACAACATGGCGAAAATATTGAATTTATTGTGATTAATGTAAAGACTTGTTGGGAGTATTGCATTCCCCCTCCCCCCCGGCCCGGCTTTTGTTTTTGCATCTACTCATCCATCCTTACCTGTACATAAAAGTAGGTTTTTAAAATTTCAAAATCATGAAAACACAATCTTATACAAACAGAATATAATTATATAATTAATCAGCCTTGAAGATAGGCCTAACTCGCAAAATATTCTTTTATTGATTTTAGAAAACTTGCTTTACGTAATAATTGAGCTGCATACAAAATAAAGTTCAATTTTTTGTTTTTGCGTACTGGAATCAATGTAGAAGCTGCGTAGCTGCGAAGCTGCTATTAAGTAACTAAGTAAGTTCAGTGCTGGAGATCATAATTACTCAATTGAGCAAGTTGCTGCAGAAATAATGAAAACAGTTATACAAAATGTGGGGAATTGATTCAAATAATGTTATTTATGTGAATTTCAGTTGTGCATTCGTAATTATCTAAATGGCGTCATTTTCCAGCAGAGGTTAAAATCAGCAAAACATCTTAAAATATTTCACGTAGCACAATAAAAAAGTAACTCTCAAGTCAGGTCAATCTGTAAGTGAAAACAAGAGATAAATAAAACAAGCAAACTATAAAGCCATCACAAAACAGTGGAAGCAGAACCAGGCAGCATAAAGCAGAACTCAGCCAAAGAGCCTCCAGTTGCTGTCACTCACGGCTTCAGCACAGCTGTGATGGCTTCATATTTACTTTGTTTTATTTATCTCTTGTATTTGATTGAAAACAATTTAAATTATGAACATTGAACGCCATAGTTGTTTTGTTGTGGGCTTATTACTTAACTAGCAGTTTACCCATTAAAAATATTGGAAATTTATAGTGTCCAAGAGTTTTGTTTGAGAATACAGACTGTGTAGTACAAAAGCCTAAAAATTGTCAAAACTCATCACTGTAATCAAAAGCATATCAAAAACCAAAACTGGTAGAAGGGACTGCTATTTCTGAATCGGTCGGCCCTTAAAAAGAGTGATATCAACACACAGAAACATTCGGAAGATTTATAGTGCCGACTAATAGTTCGAAGGTTAAATGAAAACTAGAACATTGATACTGTGGGTAGCAATGTTCAAGTTTTCATTTAATGTCCAAAATATTATTCGGTGCGATTAATTTGGTGAATGTTTTGATATGTTGATATCACTTCTTCTAAGGACTGAACTATTTAGAACTTGGCGGTCCCTTTTACTCAATTTAAAAAAAGAAGTGATATATTAAAATATGATATCACTTCTATTTTTGAAATTGAGTATTAGACTCAACTAGAATGCAGATTTGTAATAATGTGCCACGTCAACAATAACTTGCTTAATGGAAAAATAGTGGCCATTTTCCCACTATTTGAATTTCATTTTTTGGTTTTTGGTTTTGTTTAATTTGTTTCAAATTCATTTAGTTCATAACACTCCTTTGTCAGGCCGAACCATTTTCAACTTGGTGGCCTCTTTACCAGTTTTTGGATTTATTTAGACATTTTTGTTTGTTTTTCGTAAATTGGACGAGGACACAATTTCTTTGGCAACATTATTTAGATTTGTGACGACACACTATAGTCTTTTCCACATTAAGTTTACAGGAACCTGACTGTATGACGCCACGATTCCTATAATGTGACTGCAAAAAACGCGTAAACATTCCTCTCGTAGACTCCTAACAGTAACTGTGCAGCGTCTACAAATGTGATATCCATGTGTTTTGTGCTCGTTGTGCAACGAAACGTGATGTCATACAGTCAGTTTCCTGCAAACACAATGTGGAACAAACTATAGTATGTGTCTCAGATATGCACGTCAGTATGCACATTGTCATTGTCTGAACTTTGGCCGTCCAATGAGAGACAATGCCGACAATACTAACAAATGGTTATAGCAATACTTTCGTACTTATGTGCCCTCCCACGCCATTCCCGTTACACCTCCAGGCTGTAAACTAGAAAAGGTATGTAGTTTGTATCGTACTGCAGCCGTACGTCCAATTTTATAGCTGGAAGCCTTTCCGTTCTTTCGGTATAGGTGATAATCATCCTACGGGAATTAACATGGCGATTAGCGCACTGAAAGTAGCTAGCAAGTAATTAGTAACACATTTGCAGAGTTATTGAGGGTCAAATTTTGCACTGAAAGCTGCATAGCTGACATTCCTGCACGAGTTAATTTTCGTCAGGTGGATCATTGCTCTCAATTTCAACACAATTTAAGCTTTTGTACCACATTATTAGTCTTCTCCAAGTACCTGAAATGTACCCAACTATGCTTCAGGTTATAAGACACTTACGCTGTGGCATCATGCTACAATGGTTTACGTCCTTGACAATTGAATTGATATGATGTTTGTTGCTTAACTTGGCGCGACACACTAGCGTGTGTCTTGATATTGGTGCACCTATGAATAACGCTGCAAAAAATTGAGTTATTTATGTAGTTGAAATTGTAACAGTGCACACCTCTTTGTAAGGTGCACGTCTCTATTTACTGTGCTGACGTGTTTCTGTGGCGCACACGTCATTTTAGGGCACACTCCTCATAGGAAAAAAATTGACGGGAAAAAAATTGACTTATGATGACGAAGAATATTTTGATGACATGCACATCTATGATTAAATAAATTGTTACCTCTGTAGTACTCCGTACTTTTTTCCCAGCATGATTTATTTACATTTCTGCATGATCCTGACGTTTACGGTGCACCTAGCCTAGCGGAAGTCCGCATAGACACTCATGAAATGCTTAGACTTTTTTTCTTAAAATGACGACTTTTTTTTCCTGCATGATTTTTGCGTTATCACAAGAAAAAATAACACACCACCACAAATTTGAAACACTGATCTTTGAATTTTTGGTGGAAATTGATTGTGGAAGAAAGAAGATGATATAAACTCTTCTACAAACTTCGTCCACCTTCTTCAGAAGGTAAATACAAAAACTTAGAGATTACACAAAGTCAGTCAGTCAGAATTCGAAACTGCTGCTGCAATGTCTCGGCCACTGATAACATCTTTTTTCTTCCACAATCAATTTTCCACCAAAAATTCAAGGAACAATGTTTCAAATTTGTGTTATTTTTTCTTTTGATGTCGTCTGCTAACCGCAGTAGCCACCACCTGCCGGTGTTTTCATATATTTTTGCGTTATAGTATACCTAGCGTAGTTCAGTTGGAGGGTCCATTTAACAACACTGGAAATCTTAAAACAGACGTTTCAAAATAGTAGATTTAACACATTCGCATAAAACACAAGTATCGTGTTTATCTTAGTTCACTAAATAACACTGTTTTAAGACATAGTGTTACTTAATATGATGAATCCGCCATCTTGGATCAGTGGTCCATGTGCTACTAATCCAAGATAGTGGATTCATCATAGCCAGCCCCACTTCGTGAAGGTTTTTACTTGTTTATTTTAGCGTTTTTTTTGTGAACAAGCATTCAAATGCATGTTGAAAATAAAAAAAAAAATGCTGTTCACTTTGATGCCTTTGTGGCTGTTTGTCCGCCTATCAGGAGGCATTTTTAAATCTTGAAACTGTTTCCACAGAGTAGTGCCTAGACTGGCTTTGTCTGTGTCTAGCTGCTATGTCGTAACAAGTCGTGGAGGATGTACCGAATAGTACAAATAGAAAAGAACAGCCATGGTCACAAAGTTTTGTGTAAAATGATTGTATTTCTACGAAATATTGCTGCGTCTTCTTCACACTCACAGTTTATAAAATCTCTCATAACGCTATAGCAGCTAATGCATTATTAAAATTGATATATCCGATTGCACTGTGTATTAACTGCATGTTTATGTTTTGAGTTTTTAGTTAGCTCACATTTCGTCAAATTACACATGTCCCAGTTTAATAAAAGGATACCAGACCTACACACGTCCAATCAAAAGCCGAATTGCAATCCCAGTCAGGGTCTAGTTAAACGAAGAAACACTGGAGCAGACATCGGGAGTGTTGATTTTTTTTTCGTTTTTACTGCTGCTCACTTGTCTTTCTTAGAAGTTCACAATGTTTGCTTTATTGTGTTCATCGTCTATTCAGTTTTTTTTGGCGTTAATGACCAAGCTGTCGACGCGCCATTAAGCCTCATTTCCCCCCCTATTCAGTTTCGACGGTTAACAGTATATTTTTTCTTCGTATTTCGGAAAAACCAGGGGGTTTTTATTGGGTTAGGAGGTCATTTGGGATCGGTGCATTAAATTAGGTCAGAGGACAAAATTTCGTTCTATGACCCATGACTCACGGATCATGTTTGCTTCATTGTGGTCCGTCGTCTATTCAGTTTCGCTGGTTAACAGTATATTTTCTGCTTCATATTTCAGAAAACCCGATGTAGGAAGAGGCAGGTCATGGGTCATAGACTAAAATTTGGTGTAGGTCTCTTAAACAGTGACCAACTCAAAAAAACATAACTCCGGACCTCAGTGTCTCCTCCCATTTCTGCTTTTACCAATTGGTGTAAAGCTTTACGACTCTTCATGTAAATTTCACAGCGTGGCTTAAAATGTATACTTCCATTTGGGGAAAAGACGAACGGTGTTTCAGAGGTATATTAGCAACCATATGGCTTGAACTAAAATTAATCATTTGGCAGCAAACACATATTTTGCCATCCAACACAAAGTAGCACACCTATTTTAAAACTTGGCAGTTCCTGAAATTTTACAGTCAGCAAGTTAAACCATAAATGTATGCAAATGTCAGAACCTGTGATGCTTGTCAGTCAATAAAGAATACAGTGATTAGCATATAAAAGCACTATGAGTTCTTACCTCGTCATTAATGACACACATTCAAAGTTTCCTTTTGTATACAAAATGATGAAAATTGAAGGAGTATCTAGCTAAAATTGTGGGAGTATTTGCTATCTACTTTTTTTCTAAAGTTTTGGTTTCAGATGATTCCCTATTTTTGTTTCTAAAGAATTCGAACACTTCCTAAAGTCATGTGGTGTACATATTACTACCACTAGCCTGTACTACTCTCACTGCAACGGCGCAGCCAATAATGTCATACGTATTTCAAAAATTCCTTAAAAGCAGGACACCTAATGGGGAAAGTTCTGATGATGCACTACTCAGTTACTTAATAGTGGTTAGGACCATAAAATATTCTACTACACAACTAAGCCTAGCATGCTATTCTTCGGACGGGAACCAAATACTCGTTTATCGTTACTGTTACCAAATACCACTGTTATTGTGTTAGAGAAGTAAGGAGAGCAACTTATGCTTTACCAATATTTGCCAATTCCAACATTCACTGAAACGACACTTTTTGAGTCGAAATTACACGTCTTGAGCTTTATGTAAATGTTTGAAAGCACGAATATTTATTAAAATTACCGATAATCGTTTTTTTGTTGAACTTACTTCTATCCAAATCGTTTGACGGAGTGGCAGCCAATTACGAATCAGCATTTCATTATCGAATGATAGACAAATGTCTTCCGGAGAGACAAGAACTGGGGGTCAGGACCCTGAACATCATGGTCGTGAGTCACTAGTTCCACAGTCAAACCGACTGGGATGATTTTGCTTCACGATGTTTCCCAGTCAATCCCGACTGAGATGGTATTTCCTGCTGTGGAACCAAGTGTGCCTGAGTGTTCTGAAAGTAAAGCTACCAGAGGTGTGCCTGAAAAGTATTTCCCATCATTTGAGTGGCGTGCCTTCCCGCTCTATTGCAACTCTGTCCGCGACAAGTGAACCTGAGACTTCGACACAGACTTTCCGTGAAGTTGATTTAGGTGACACCCTAAACTTTTTGAAGGTTGTCTAATAAAAGTTTCCATCATTCGGCTAGATCTGCGTAAGACTCCTGAACGTCTCGACCTTTAAACAAGCTGGCCTTCTTGGAAACTGGGTGTTGTGCAGCCACACCTATGATTTACAATTTGCACACTCATTATTTCTTCTTAAGTTATTGCTTCTTCTTAGCAATCATGTTCCTGTTCGTGAGAACCCAAATTTATCTCAAGTTTTATGCTTTGTTGTTGTTTCATTAATTCTGACTAAATTATGGAGATATATTTACACTGTTAGTTTTGTTCCGGGGTTCTGGCTTTATTTTAACCTCTGCCTTGAAATCTATAAAAGTTCCCAAACTGGGTGCAAACAGCTTTGGGAGTTTTGGAAAAATATGTTTGTCACAGACCAAATTGACTTCAGTTGGTGTAGAATCTCCATCATCGATAATAGAACTGGTGCAGGTCTACGTCAAAGTTCACAATCCAGGTCTTACCAAAAAGAGCTGGCTAACTGCCTACTGCAGTAATGGAACTCAGGTGCTCAGGGCAACCAGCTATTGCTACATTTAACGTTATTATTCCTAGTGATTTAATAACCTTGCTCAACAATGATTTTAGAGTGATGGACGTGGGCATAAGTTCTAAGGTGTTAAAGTACTTATCGTTCCGGGCCCTAGGAATGACAGTTACATCGTAATCGGTGTCAAGCTCAAGTATAAATTTTCGTCCATTTAACTCGCAGTCAACATTCCACTTACTGGATTTGGTAACTGATGAGACTGTCAAATTATGATTGGTGAATTCTAAACTACAGTATGAATCCACACTAGAGTCATAATTTTGAGACTCGCTATCGAGCTGTGTCTTCTTAGAATACGTGTGATTATTTTTATTATAATGTTTGCACATGACTTAACAGTTTTTAGTTTTACTCGTCAACTTTGGACTTACACATGACCTGTAACTATCCATTGGAGCCCCCAAATTTGGCATTATAGTCTTCAAATTTTCACACAGGAAGCACATGACCAGAATACCTGTAACGATGACACTTAATGTAGGTTTCAGACACTTTAGGCCGTTTAGTTTTAATGTTAAAACAATTGCTGCTAGCCTGGAATCTGGCAATATTCTATAGGTTGCGATACGTGACTTTAAAAGATCACCCTCACACTGATAAAACTAGGAGTGAGGTCTAAATTGGCTTTAAGTAAATTAATAATTTGATCTAATGTTCCTGAACTAGGCAAGTTAGGAGAACACAGATTCTTAATTAATGCATACGTTTTGCGCCAAGTGCATCAAAATGAAGAGTGGCTTGTTCATAGTATAGGGGCCAGGCGTCTGTGCCAGTGTTGAACTCTTCAATTTTATTGTAGGAAAAAGTAGCCATTACTAAGCTTAAATTACTAGTACAAAGAGTAAACACTCCAAAATGGCCGCCTAAAGGTGACGCATGAATTACAGCAATTGCATTGTAACGTAGCGGTTTTGGTAAAAATGCTTTTAAACATGAATTATCTTCAACTACATCACGAACGTTACATGAAACATAGGCTTTACATAAGATTCCATCATGCAGACAGAGTCTCCCAGGCTTGGGTCTGTCTCCATACACAGCTGTTGATCTCACAGCTACATTACCTAACTTGGTAACCTGGCGCGATGACTAAGGGTCACTAACCTGCGCTGCACGGATCTGATCCAAACTTGGAAATCTGTCGGGTCTCTCAGTTACCTTCACTTGTTCCACCTTACAATCAACTTCCATAGTGGGGCCTTTAGGTTCGTCCTCATACATCCTGGAGATTACATCTTTCACTTGGTTCAAGGAACCCTTTTTGTAACGAATTTCAAAATCCATTCCATAAAGTTCCAAAATCCATCATGCTAGTCTTCTTGAATTAAATAAACATAAATCGCTGGAAATAATACTAAGGAAAATTGGAAATTAAGCCAACAGCGAAAATCATACACAAGATATATATATATATATTATTTCTTGTGTATGATTTTCGCTGTTGGCTTAATTTCCAATTTTCCTTAGTCTTCTTGAAGGCTGTTTCAAGGACTTCAAAAACTGGAGAGATCTATGGTCACTTTTTTTTTTAGGAATGGGGCGTTTTCAATGAAAGGCTGAAATTTTATAACTGCATACATTACAATACCCATTTCTGATTCAGAAACGCAATGTTTTTTTCCGCAATCCGTCAGTTTTCTGCCTGCGCAAGCAATAGGTACGAGCCCACGTCATTCAACGTGTTGGGAGATGATGCAACCAAATCCGGCCAATGATGCATCTGAAGATATTTCAAAACCCTTGTCCAGATCTGGCAGTGCTGGAACACAGTTTGACAGACTGTCTTTCAGTTGCCGCACTGCGTCTGAGTGTGTTTGTGTCCACTCCCAGACAGTGTCTCCTTTTATCAACTTGTAAAGCTGTTAGCGTTCACATGAAAATCCCTGATGAAAGCCTGATGGGTAAAACCCCATCATCCCGAGAAAACGTCTCAAAGACTTTGAGTTGCTTGGCTCTGGAAAATCCTTTATCACCTGTACCTTCTCTGGTAAGGGTGATAGTTCTTGGGAACGGATTAAGTGTCCAAGATAGGATATTTCCTTTGCACAAATATGTGCCTTGTTCAGATTTACTGTCATTCCGGCCTTTCCAAGCCTGTCCAGCACATCTGCGATGTGAAGTAGACGAGATTGGTAATCCATTGAATAGATTCTTAAATCATCTACATAGCACATCGCATGAGAGTACATCACAGCCCTCAGAGCCATGTCCATAGCCCTAGCAAACGATGCAGGCCCATTACAGGGCCCATATGGCATTTTCTTGAACTGCTATGCCCCCATATGGCAATGAAAACAGGTGTACTTCTTGCTATCAGCTTCCATTCCGATTTGGAAGAACCCTGATTTAATCTCAAGAACTGTGAACCACTTAGCCTTCCCAAGCATTGAAAATACTAGCATTAAAGGTCGGCTGCGAGTCCTTCACCGTCTTTGCATTGACAAGGCAGTAGTCAAGGCAAAATCGTTTAGCCCCCTCCTCACCCTTATTCAGGGCAATGCAAGGCACAGATCCCCAAGGTGATACTGAGCGTTCAATGACTTCTACACAAATCCACTCGAGCATTTGTGATTCAATGATAGCTCTAGTCTCCTTGTTTACAGGTCGAAGTGGCAAACGAATTGGTCATGTGCCAGGTTCGATCTCAATTTTGTGTTCGTACAGATGTGTGCTGCCTCGTTCAGATGTTAAAACATGTTTACATTTGTTTAAACACCTTCTTAGCTGCTTGCGCTCTGTATTTGAACAATGAGCTTCTTGAATTTTTTCTCCAAGGTTTCATCATCCTTAGCACGTTGCTCTCTATCCGAATCCACCTCATGTTGCTTTAGTTGTTCAGTTTTCGTCTGCCCAACTTTAGCAAAAGGGATAGTTTTGCTGCTCTTCAGAACCAATACTCCAGCCACCTTTGTGGATGTCTTGAATAAGTCCTGTTCTAGCCAGGAAGTCCCTGCCTAAAATTACACATCAGCTGCGTTTTCCAAGATTAAAACAGTTTGCTGAGTAGCGTAACTACCAGGCCACCTGATCGTTGAATGCATATATCCATCACCTTGGGTTTTTCTGGCGGCCAAGATAAATTGGATACAACAATCCCTGCGCTACTTCACGTCCTCTGACTGCAAAGCTCGTGCTGTGGCACCAGAAATGATCGTCGAGCTGGCACTAGTATTGATTAACGCTAAGAATGGTAAGCCTGCAACTTTAACGCTAATTAAATGTACAGTATTGGACAATGAAATTAAAACAGTTCAGCAGGGGCAACTACAAGTTTACATCGATTAGTCATGCCTGGTTATGGAAAATCCTTAAATATTACGAAGTTATTAAATGCAATAAACGAATAATAATAACCACAAAATAATTGCAATACAATGTCTGCCGTTGCAACTGAAAAAATAAAATTTCTTGAACACAGAATGAAGTAAGTCAATCACATAAACTGCAAATCTCTATTTATGGAATCTTGATGGGCCATGAAAATGTGGTGGCTTGTTCGGTCTCCGGAAAAAAGTTTCATTATCACAAAACCCAACTTTAAAGTATAAATTGACTTTAAAAGCCATTTAGGCTTTGGAGTAATACTTTTGAAGTCAATTTTAAAGTCAATTTGAAATAGATTTCGTGGTTTTGTTTCAAAGAAATGCATTCAAAAAAAAATTTGATTCTAGAAATAAAACAGCCGTGCAAAGACAAGCCTGAAGAAAAAAACTTGGAAAAAACAGCCAATGGAAAAAAAAAGCCCAAAGAAAAAGATTTCTGCAGAACAAACGACCGAGGAAAAAAGGAATGGACAAACAGACGATGGACGTGTTAAAAAAAAACACCCAGGTGAAAGCCATAGGAAAAATAGCCGAAGGAAAACAATCCGAGGGGAAAAATGACGAAAAGAAAAGCAGAAAGAAAAAATAGTTTCGTAGTGAAATTTCTTGTGTAACCTAGGTTTGTTTAATATCTCTGCAATGCGTGGTGAAGTAGCAACCTGGACCACTGCACTGTGACTGAGGTTGGCACTACTAAATGACCATTGAGCCTCATTCCCCCCCCCCCAACCCAGCCTATAAAAAAACACTAAAGAAAACAGTAAAACAATTATCTTCGGGTTTTTCCTGAGGCCTTTTTTTGCAGCTTATTTTTTCGTTTGACTTTTTTTCAGTCTGCCTTTTTTTCTGTAACTTTCCCCATTGCATCAGTGAGTGGACGATTGTTTTCAAAAATATCTCGCGCCCAATTCACTCCTTACTGCATAGCTAGGGGACTATGCACTGAGTCACACATATTAGGCATTAAATACAAGTTGCAGCTTGGGCTAATCCTACCAGAGTCTAGGGAGACAACCTTTCGAGTTGCCTGCCTTACACCAACTAGCTTTTCATTTGTTCAGACCCTCATATTTATAGGGGGGGGGGGGCAAACAATGGAAATGGCCTTAGGCATTAGGTGAAGCAACTGGCTAACAGGTGCGAGCCGGTCCTCACTGGTTTGAACAGGAGGACTGGCTCGTTACACGACTGTTTGCGTTCGGCCAAGTTCCGGTTTGGGCGGAAGTTGACTGAACGCTCAAGCAGCTTATGTAACTGCAAGGTGCACCGCGAGCGCTGTTTACAGTTTATAGCTGGTTACAGCATCTTTGATTCAGCCTCAGTGTTACTCATGCACAACAGGAAGATATTTAATTTTAATCCACGTCTCTTAAAATTAAAAAAAACTTTAATGTCAAAGTTAAATATGCAAAATCATGTAAAACCATTAAGTTTGGAGAATTCCTAAACATAAAATGACTCCTTTTGCCAGGCTTCTTAACAATAACAAATGTTGGACTATACGTTCCGACAGTTTTTCTGCGCTGAAAAATACCAGGGAGAATTTTGGTAATCAAAAATTGGCACTGGGAGATCAGCAAAATTGATAGTTGTTTAACAACAACTTCCTTAGAAGTGTAATCCCTAAACATTCATAGAAAAGTATTTCTTTCAAAATTGCTTAAACAAGCAAAAGCTGTATATTGAACAATTTACTTCATTTCTTCACATGAATATATCCGAACAGCTATTTAATTAATTAGTAATTAAATTAAGCTACTTATTTCTGCTACAACGTTATTTATTTTTTTTATTTTTTTTTAGTTACAGTAAATAAAATCGGGTCATGAGGAAAGTCGTTAGATGTACCAATACATGGAAAAAGGACAGAAAAATGCACAAGAAAAAATCCGTCACACTTGATGACTTGATTACAGTTATCGGCGCTGGTTGGTGCTGAATGTCGAAAAGTGGAAAAACCTGCTTTCTCTGTGCACAAAACTCATTAGTTTTCACGGTATCGGTTTTAACACGCTGTGTTAAACTGTGTCAGTACAATGATGTAACTCACTGTTCCACTGATTATCTGTGAAAATGTAAAACATGAATGATATTGAGTTTTTGAGGATTCTGTGATGTAAGAAGCCGGACGCATTTAATATTTACCGCAGTAAGAAGAGTTCTGCTAACTGTGAAGAGTCCACCAGCTGATATTTCCACCTTGTGCTGACTCACCATATTTAACATCAAAGTCACCTACAAATCAGATAGAAACTTTCAGCGTATGATTTCCTCTACAACATCTACCAAGTGAAGTGGATATCATTCCACCTGTGTGACTATCATTTATTTTAATTAATATTAAACTGTTAAAAGTTTCATGCTGGAATTCAGTCTTGATTAAACAAAACAGACCAACTGAAAGACTATTCAAATTAAACGGTAATTGATTGGTTAAGCATGTCTTGACAGGATGGAAATTTAACGCATTTAAAAGATAAGAAAATGTAAACAAAGCAAACAGTCTGTATTAAAGACTGGCCTTGTGAGAATACAAGACACACTAATCTGAGGAAGTAAGAAATGAATGTGACCCTATCCCAGGACTACAGGGACACTAAGCCGGACTCTCTAGTTTGCAGGAAGCCTTGGCTTCGAGTGTCTGTCGGTGCATTTGTCTTTTGTTTTATTCTCAGAATAGTGTGGCTTTAATGCTTAACGGTCCAATCTTTAATGCAGACTATTTGCTCCGTTTACACTTTACCTTTCCATTTATTATTAGTAATGAGAAAGTGTTTTTTTTAATACCGCACCTCTGATTTAGAGCTTGCTTGGGACAAATAGAAGAATTTTGCCTAACTAAATAAACAACGGCTAGTTATTTGTCACAACACAGCTTGACTTTAACTGATAATAAACATGTTATGTTATTTTTTCTCACATAGGTGATAGCTCAGAATTGGAAATTCGGCTTCTGAAACGGTTCTGCAACTCATCGGGAGACTATTGGGTGAGGCCATTAGGTGAGACAATTTTTGGAGTCATGGCGACACCTCCGGAAACACCTCATGCTAGCAAAGTGTTCCACAGTATTTTGCAGTAATTTAAGTACTACAGTTTGACAAAAGTTGGGCTTAATAACGCCAACGGGAGAACAAGTAACACAAACAACGTCCATAATAGTTGGTTTTATTTGTTCCCTTTTCGAATATGATCTTTTTACCACATCTATTTACTTAACAAGGACAACACGAAAATCGAAGTGATTAGTTAAATATTTAAACGACTAACTAAAAGTGGGTCAGGCATCACGTACCAAATGCAGATGTTTAAGGACAGTGATTGCAAAGCTTAATGTAATTTAATTCCTGATGATGTTTTCAATCGCATTCGACATTCATTCATTAATCACGTTATCAACAGGTACCACCAACTCACATATCTCGTGTTAACTTAATATTTCTTCAATTCTTGAGCAATAGTTGTTTTTTAATTTGAAATAAACTTCTCGCTTTTTCCGTATGCCTTTCACTGATGAATTCTCATACCTGAAATTGTTCCTTCGATCCTAGTTTATAGATTTTGATGTGGTGCAATAGATATAAACTCTGTTCAGCCTAAAATAAAGCAAGAAGAAACACTGCTGTTGATTTTTCATCGCTTCAGCACTCCAATGACTTGCCTACTACGTCTACACACTATTAGTTTTGACTATCATCAAACACTAAATTATAAAAAAAAACCGAGGATGTAATCAAACAGGCCTACATTACCATACGTGAACATTTTAAACTTTAACGTGGCATTACCGTCAATGCTTGGTCTAATACAAATACAAAAATTAATACAAAGTAGTGTCAACGTAACAAAAAACTACATGCTTCCGACTTGCCTATTTGTAGGGCACGTGTGTAACACCGTTTAATTTGGATAGATACAAAAAACGGCAGGGCTTTACTCGATGGGTGCTCATAATCAGAGTTTACTTGGTTTGGTTTGTGTAAATAGTTACGGTAAGCCCCTCTGCAGAAAAAACAACAACAATACAGCCTGCCGAAATAGTAAAAGTAAACGTTGTTAAATAATTCTACATCTCAGTTCGAAATAATTTTCTAACAAAGCTAGACGACGATAATAGCGCAAGCAAAGTAAGCGATTTGGTTAGTCATCATTATGAAAATCGAATACAAAACGCGGAAACTCACCACAATTAAAACACAATACCTGCTCAACGCTGGGCGTATGCAAAAGGGATGAGACTTTGTGTAAGAGAGCTTAAAAAACTGCTCTTTTGTAAGAAAACTAAATGATTATAAACACAATTAAATGTGACTAAGCTAGGAATCAGTAATAAGAATTATATTACATCAAACTGAATCACTTACAGAAAAAATAAACAAGTAAAATAAAAAAAAATAGAATACTGACGTTCAGTCATTGTTTTAAATGTTTTAGTGGCAACCTCTCAATAGGGCATTCTTCCTAAATGAGGAGAAATGAAACTGAATCAAAACTGAAATGAAACCCAGATGTTATGACATCTGTCTGTTAACATAGAATCTTTCTGCCAACGCAAAGGTTTCCTTGTAAATGCCGCGTTGTGTATAGCATTTGTTGTCCTACTTTCTTCCCGCAACTCTCTATAAGCTGTTTAGCGACGGTACGGCGCTTGCTGTCTCAAATCTTAAGAATCTGCCATTGGGCCATCTTTTAGCATTGTTTTTAGCTTGAGTAAAGGCTAGTCGTGAGATGTGCTTATACGATTGCAGCAAATAGCACAAGGGCCATTAACAAAATAAAAAAAATTCCCGGTTATGACGAACTGGGTGAATCTCAGAAACAATTTGAAAATAAACAACATATAAAATAGTGACGTCATTCCAACATGGCTGGTTGAGCCAGAAGCTGGTAATGGGTTTTTATCTTATGTATGGAAGACAAGAAGTAAGGCTACTGTTGGATTTGTTTGGGCGTGGCATATTTGTAATTGTTCCTTGTTTTAGTTTTAGCGACCAAGGTGCCAAGTTAACGGCACCGAAAATTTTAATAAAGCCATTTTCTGTTCTTCGTGGGTGCTCACTAAGTCGGACAGTGGACCTTTCTTAATTGTTTTTAGCATTTGTTGCACAACTTTACCACAATTCCTCTATAAACTGTTTCGAGATGGTACAGTGTTCGCTGTAGTAAATCTTACGAATCTGATATCGCGCCATCTTTTGTCTATGTTATGGCACTGTTTTTACCATTTGTTGCCCCATGTTCTTCCCACAGTCCTCTGTAAGTTGTTTAGAGACGGCTCTGTCTCAAATCTCAAGAATCCGCCATCGTATCACCTTTGGCCATTTTATAGTTACATTTACGAACAAGCGAAGGCGCCCATCACGACGTTATGTCATCAGTAATAAAGCGAGTAGAAGTTGATTAGATTTTCTCCTTTACGAGTTATTTTCCTAATTCTGAACTTTTTTTGTAACTTTCAGAATATTGCACCTCTTTTTTAGTAACACGCGATGAGTAGTACAAAAGAGTTTAACTAGTACTTATAAGTTTTAATAGGCTTACATAACTCTTTCGCATAATTTTTTCGGGTCTACTTACTTTGGTTTTAATGTTGTCTGCGGCAGAAGTGATAACAAATATGTGAGATAATATTGCAGTCACGAATAATATAGTAGCAAATGTATAAATTAAAGGCATGCCGCGAGCAGGAGAAAACAGCATGTAGGTCTGTGCGCACATATGTACTGTACCGATGGTGAAATAAAGAAATAGGATCCAAGAAAATGTATCTTCCAACAAGGAAACCGCTTGATACAATTTCTCGTATCTAGTACGAATGTTATCCAGTCGGTTATTTAAGCATGGAGTTGCTGACGAAACCATTTTAGCCAGTTTGGAGCTAAGGGACTCAAAACAATAAGCATCTAGGTCAGCACAAATTTTAAATGACATGCTAGCAAATATTTCGCTCGGTACATAAACTACTAAAATAAGAGTTATAGTAAAAGTGGTAGATTTTGCCGATTCAGGACCTAGGGCCCAAGCCACTATCATGACGATCACATATATTGTGAGAGGCAAGCAATGATAGACGGCCATCTTGAAAAAATACTTCCAGTTGGGCCTATGGTCACACAGAAGATCATCTAAATTTTTTAATTGCTTCAACACATTCCAAAGTTGTTCATCGACTAAATAGCAGGTAAAGTGAAGAAAAACAATAAATGCACCACTGGTAGTCATATAAACATCAGCAACCATGCTTCGTAGTTGAGAACCAACAAAATAGCCATCCAGTCCCAATTTGGTATGGCCACTTATAAAAAGTCCATAGAGCAAGACAACAAAGACGATCTTGTAAAGGAGTGACAAAGCCTTACTTCGCTGAGTTCTCGAGCCCGTGGATAAATTTGATAGATTTATATTCCAAGAAACAAACCCAAATATTTTGCCGATGAAAAGGATCGGCTTGAGTGTTTCGTACGCAGTGAAGGAATGATGAGATCTCTGGAACGTCAGGCGATTGCCATTGTCAGTTTCATGAAGAAGTTCTGGAACATTGTTTTCCAAGATCATCACGGCGAATCTATAGAAAAAAAGTTTAAATGAATAAATACTAAAAACATTGATCATTTATAGCTGGTTTGGCTATACTAGGATAGCTTATGTTCACAACCTGGAGTGCATGAAGTCGAGGGACCAAAGACTATAAATCACTGTTTGATCAAAAATGTATTTCAGCAGTTCCTTTAATTGTTAATCAGTACTGAAATAAATACTTAATCAATATAGTTAATCAATATTGACCATTGCCTCGACGCAATACAGCATCACAAAATTCTTAAAACATAAACCAGAATTAAAAACAAGCCGCTAAAGCTACGTAGTCGCAACCGGTCTTCTGTCCAGTTCTGCCACTTCCAATGTTGAGACGCCCACCTCTTATCACGCACTGCAACAACGATCTCTATTACATAATCGAAAAGCAGTAACCGTCACAATTGTCGGTTAAAAATAAGTTAGCTTAGGCTTATTTTGCAATTTTGGCGTAATTGTCAGCCGTTAGGCCTAATTTTTACATGTAGTTTTATTTCGTAAGTAGCACCAAAAGGAGAATTGAATTGTACGGCAAGCCTATTCATTTTTAAAACACGGTGTATCTCCGGACACACATCTATAGTGTTACAACGTAATGCGCAACGTAGCCTTTATAGATCAGTGGTAGTAGGGAAGTGATGGGGATACGCAATAGAATAGACGTTTTAATAGCTAGCATGACTCGTAGTAAATTGACGTTGCAGCGGTAACGTGATTTTAAGCCTAATTTTATTAACTGCAGTTTTGTTATTTCTTAAGTATCAGACAGGCTTAATGGAGAATATGCTTCGAAGCTAAGCCTATTCATTCATGCAACAAGCGACGAGACTATTTTAAACGAAGCTAATATCTTTTTGTATTTTTGGTTGCGTGTTATACTTAGGATTTCAATTCGACGATCAAATGTTATTATTACATTTAGTTACGTCGAAGAAACCTATTAGCTATACGGAAGTAACGATGTTTTAATTTGCCGTGTTTTTTAACTAACGTTTGGCATTGAAACTAACGTTATCAATAGAGGTCGTCGCTGTCTGGTACCATTCCAAAGTTGCAAAAAGCGACGGACGGACGGACGGACAAAGTCGTTGCAATAGTCTTCTCAGTCGGTACGGCTATACAAAAGACTAAAAGCACAAGCTAATTGCAATTTCCAAATAATTTTGAAAGTATTTGAAATTTGAAACTTGTTGTTAAATCTGCACAAAAACGGCTTAGCCCACTGAGCTATCATCACATGAAATTGAAGCATTTTTGCCCAAGCAAACCGTGCACTAACTGAATTTGAATGAATTGGAATTTGAGTGTCGGTTTGTCTGTTGTCAGTTTGCTTCTTTTTTACTTGTGATCGACAAAAGGAGTATGCCTTTCCTTAGTCGCAAGTTCGCTTTAACAAAACCTAAATTGTTGGCTATTCATGCGATTCTTTTTCATTGCAGCAGTGCAGCAGCTGCAGAATTCTGCTAAATGCCTACGTCACGCAAACGTCACTAGCACTACATGAACAAAGGAAACAGCCCCCTGGCGGATTAGTACAGAGAGCTATCAAACAGATCACCAAAAAAAAAAAAAAAATGGCCGCTGCAATCTCCGTACGATGGCTGTAATTGTTCGACTCGCTGAAGAAAGGTTATCGTGAGTGTTTTATTGGCAATTGAAATTAATCAATAGAATTTTATGGTTGTGTATCATTACTTTCCCTACCTGCAGCTTTGTGGTTTCAGTTAAATCCACCATAACTATAAAAACACGGCCGTAGTATTTTCTTATCGATGGGAAGCAACCATCTTGTATCCGGAACAGAGCTAGCACCTTTTTTTTGCTGCATAACTGCATTTAGCGCTGCACGGAATGAGGAAAAGAGACGCGTTCGCTACATGCAGCAATCCAAATTGCAGCTAAATTGTAGGGAAAAGAAACAGCCATTTAGCGAACTGCTTTAGTACTGTACGGAAAAGAAATATCCTCGCAGCCTTTTACGAAGAAACTTAAAATAAAAACAAAGATAATAAGTAAATACAAATGCAGACCTATTTCAATTGCCTTTTGGATCAGGCATTCACTTTGTTGCCGGCCGAACACTTTGACCACTGGGAGTTAAAAAAGTTTGCTGAGTAGCGTAACCACCAGGCCACCTGATTATTGAAGGCACATATCCATCACCTTGGGTTTTTACAGTGGCCAAGATAAATTGGATACAATTCCTGTGCTACTTCACGCCCTTTGACTGCAAGGCTCGTGCTGTGGCACCAGAAATGATCGTCGAACTGGCACTAAGTATTGATTAACGCTAAGAATGGAAAGCCTGAAACTTTAACGTTAAATAAAGGTACAGTATTGGACAATGAAATTATACAGCTCAGCAGGGGCAACTATAAGTTTACATCGATTAGTCATGCCTGGTTATGGGAAATCCTTAAATATAACAAAGTTATCAAATGCAATAAACGAATAATAATAACCACAAAATAATTGCAATACAATGTCTGCTATTGCAACTGAAAAAATAAAATTTGTTGAACACAGAATGAAGTAAGTCAATCACATAAACTGCAAATCTCTATTTATGGAATCTTTATAGGCTATGAAAATGTGGTGGCTTGTTCAGTCTCCGGAAAAAAGTATCATTATGGGTGACAAAAACCCACCTTTAAAGTATAAATTGACTTTAAAAGTATTAGGCCATTTAGGATTTGGAGTAATACTTTTGAAGTCAATTTTAAAGTCAATTTGAAAGTAGATTTTGTGGTTTTGTTTTAAAGAAATGCATTCAAAAAAATTTTGGATTCTAGAAATAAAACAACCGTGGAAAGACAAACCTGAATTAAAAAAAACCTGGAAAAAACAGGCAATGGAAAAAAAAAGCCCAAAGAGAAAGATTTCCGCAGAACAAGCGACCGAGGAAAAAAGGAATGACAAACAGACTATGGAAAAAGATGCTATGAAAAAAAAAACACGCAGGTGAAAGCTGTAGGAAAAATAGCCAAAGGAAAACAATCCGAGGGGGAAAAAATGAGGAAAAGAAAAGCAAAAAGAAAAAATAGTTTCGTAGTGAAATTTCTTATGTAACCTAGGTTTGTTTAATATCTCTGCAATGCGTGGTGCAGTAGTAACCTAGACCACTGCACTGTGACTGAGGTTGGTGCTACTAAATGACCATTGAGCCTCATCCCCCCCCCCAACCCAGCCTATAAAAAAACACTAAAGAAAACAGTAAAACAATTATCTTTGGGTTTTTCCCGAGGCCTTTTTTTCGTAGCTTATTTTTTCGTTTGACTTTTTTTCAGTCTGCCTTTTTTTCTGTAGCTTTCCCCGCGTCCTCAGGAAATGGATGATTGTTTTCAAGAATATCTCGCGCCCAATTCACTCTTTACTGCATAGCTAGGGGACTATGCACTGAGTCACACATATTATGCATTAAACACAAGTTTCAGCTTGGGTAATCCTAGCAGAGTCTAGGGAGACAACCTTTCGAGTTGCCTGCCCCACACCAACTAGCCTTTCATTTGTCTGGACCCTCAAATTTATAGAGGGGGGGGGGGCAAACAACAGAAATGGCCTTAGGCATTAGGTCAAGCAACTGGCTAATAGGTGCGAGCCGGCCCTAACTGGTTTGAACAGGAGGACTGGCTCGTTACACGACTGTTGGCGTTCAGCTAAGTTCCGGTTTGGGCGGAAGTTGAATTAATGCTCAAGCAGCTTATGTAACTGCAAGGTGCACCGCGAGCGCTGTTTACAGTTTATAGCTGGTTACAGCATCTTTGATTCAGCCTCAGTGTTACTCATGCACAACAGGAAGATATCTAATTTTAATCCACATATCTTAAAATTAAAAAATTTTAATTTCAAAGTTAAATATGCAAAATCATGTAAAACCATTAAGTTTGGAGAATTCCTAAACTTAAAATGACTCCCTTTGCCAAGCTTCTTAACAATGACAAATGTTGGACTATATTCTTCCGACAGTTTTTCTGCGCTGTAAAATACCAGGGAGAACTTGGTAATCAAAAATTGGCACTGGGAGATCAGCAAAATTGAAAGTTGTTTAACAACAACTTCCTTAGAAGTGTAATCCCTAAACATTCACAGAAAAGTATTTCTTTCAAAATTGCTTAAACAAGCAAAAGCTGTATATTGAACAATTTACTTCATTTCTTCACATGAATATATCTGAAATAGCTATTTAATTAATTAGTAATTAAAGTAAGCTACTTATTTCTACTACAACGTTATTTTTTTATTTATTTTTTTATTTACAGTAAATAAAATCGGGGCATGAGGAAAGTCGTTAGATGTACCAATACATGGAAAAAGGACAGAAAAATGCACAAGAAAAAATCCGTCCCACTTGATGACTTGATTACAATTATTGGCACTGGTCGGTGCTGAATGTTGAAAAATGGAAAAACCTGCTTTCTCTATGCACAAAATTCATCAGTTTTCACGGTATCGGTTTTAACACGCTGTGTTAAACTGTGTCAGTATAATGATGTAACTCACTGTTCCACTGATTATCTGTGAAAACATAAAATATGAATGATATTGAGTTTTTGAGGATTCTGTGATGTAAGAAGCCGGACGCATTTAATATTTACCGCAGTGAGAAGAGTTTTGCTAACTGTGAAGAGTCCACCAGCTGATATTTCCACCTTATGCTGACTCAACATATTTAACATCAAAGTCACCTACAAATCAGATAGAAACTTTCAGTGTATGATTTCCTCTACAACATCTACCAAGTGAAGTGGATATCATTCCACCTGTGTGACTACCATTTATTTTAATTAATATTAAACTGTTAAAAGTTTCATGCTGGAATTCAGTCTAGATTAAGCAAAACAGACCAACTGAAAGACTATTCAAATTAAATAGTAATTAAGTAGTTAAGCATGTCTTGACAGAATGGAAAGTTAACGCATTTAAAAGATAAGAAAGTGTAAACAAAGCAAACAGTCTGTATTAAAGACTGGCCTTGTGAGAATACAAGACACACTAATCTGAGAAAGGAAGAAATGAATGTGACCCTATCCCCGGACTACAGGGACACTAAGCCGGACTCTCTAGTTTGCAGGAAGTCTTGGCTTCGAGTGTCTGTCGGTGCATTTGTCTTTTATTTTATTCTTAGAATAGTATGGCTATAATGCTTACCGGTCCAATCCTTAATGCAGACTATTTTCTCCGTTCACTCTTTACCTTTCCATTCATTATCAGTAATGAGAAAGTGTCTTTTTAATACCGCACCTCTGATTTAGAGCTTGCTTGGGACAAATAGAAGAATTTTGCCTAACTAAATAAACAACGGCTAGTTATTTGTCACAACAAGTCTTGACTTTAACCGATAAACATGTTCTGTTATTTTTTCTCACATAGGTGATAGCTCAGAATTGGAAATTCGGCTTCTGAAACGGTTCTGTAACCCATCGGGAGACTATTAGGTGAGACCATTAGTGAGACTATTTTTGGAGTCATGGCGATACCTCCGGAAACACTTCATGCCAGCAAAGTGTTCCACAGTATTTTGCAGTCATTTATGTACTACAGTTTGACAAAAGTTGGGCTTAATAACGCCAACGGGAGAACAAGTAACGCAAACAACGTCCTCTGTAATACTTGGTTTTATTTGTTCCCTCTTCGAATATGATCTTTTGACCACCTCTATTTACTTGACAAGGACAACACGAAAATCAAAGTGATTAGTTAAATATCTAACTGACTAACTAAAAGTGGGTCAGGCATCACCTACCAAATGCTGATAATTAAGGACAGTGCCTGCAAAGCGTAATGTATTTGAATTCCTGATGATGTTTTCAATCGCATTCGACATTCATTCATTAATCACATTATCAACAGGTACCACCAACTCACATATCTCGTGTTAACTAATTTTTTCTTCAATTCTTGAGCAATAGTTGTTTTTTAATTTGAAATAAACTTCTCGCTTTTTCCGTATGCCTTTCACTGATGAATTCTCATACCTGAAATTGTTCCTTCGATCCTAGTTTATAGATTTTGATGTGGTGCAATAGATATAAACTCTGTTCAGCCTAAAACAAAGCAAGAAGAAACACTGCCGTTCATTTTACATCGCTTCAGCACTCCAACGACTTGCTTACTACGTCTACACACTATTAGTTTTGACTGCCATCGAACACTGAATTATGATAAAACCCGAGGATGTAATCAAACAGGCTTACATAACAATACGTGAACATTTAAAACTTTAACGTGGCATTACCGTCAATGCTGGGTCTAATATAAATACAGAAATTAAACTAAGTAGTGTCAACGAAACAAAAGACTACGTGCTTCAGACTTGCCTATTGGTAGGGCACGTGTGTAACACCGTTTAGTGTGGACAGGTACAAGAAACAGCAGGGCTTTACTCGGTGGGTGCTCATAATCAGTGTTTACTTGGTTTGGTTTGTGTAAATAGTTACGGTAAACGCCTCTACAGAAAAAAACAACCATACAGCCTGCCGAAATAGTAAAAGTAAACGTTGTTAAATAATTCTATATCTCAGTTCGAAATAATTTTGTAACAAAGCTAGACGACGATTATAGCGTAAGCAAAGTGAGCGATTTGGTTAGTCAACATCATTAAAATCGAATACAAAACGCGGAAACTCACCACAATTAAAACACAATACCTGCTCAACGCTGGGCGTATGCAAAAGGGATGAGACTTTGTGTAAGAGAGCTTAAAAAACTGCTCTTTTGTAAGAAAACTAAATGATTATAAACACAATTAAATATGACTAAACTAGGATGCAGTAATAAGAATTATATTACATCAAACTGAATCATTTATAGAAAAAATAAACAAGTAAAATAAAAAAAATAGAATACTGAAGTTCAGTCATTGTTTTAAATGTTTTAGTGGCAACCTCTGAATAGGACATTCTTCTTAAATGAAGAGAAATGAAACTGAATTAAAACTGAAATGAAACCCAGATGTTATGACATCTGTCTATTAACATACAATCTTTCTGTCAACGCAAAGGTTTCCTTGTAAATGCCACGTTGTGTTTAGTTGTTGTCCTGCTTTCTTCCCGCAACTCTCCTATAAGTTGTTTGGAGCCGGTACGGTGCTTGCTGTCTCAAATATTAAGCCCAATGGACCATCTTTTAGCATTGTTTTTAGCATTTGTTGCACAACCTTCTTACCACAATTCCTCTATAAACTGTTTCGAGATGGTACAATGTTTGCTGTAGCAAATCTTACGAATCTGATATCGCGCCATCTTTTGTCAATGTTATGGCACTGTTTTTAGCATTTGTTGCCCCATGTTCTTCCCACAGTCCTCTGTAAGTTGTTTAGAGACGGCTCTGTCTCAAATCTTAAGAATCTGCCATCGTATCATCTTTTGTTAATTTTATAGTTACATTTATTAACAAGCGAAGGCGTCCACCACGACGTTATTTCATCACTAATAAAGTGAGTAGAATATGATTAGTTTTTCTCATTTACGAGTTATTTTCCTAATTCTGAACTTTTTTTTGTAACTTTCAGAATATTGCATCTCTTGTTTCAGTAAATGCAAGAGTTTACCCAGTACAAAATAGTTTAACAACTGTTTCATACAATTTTCGGGCCTACTTACTTTGGTTTTAATGTTGTCTGCAGCAGAAGTGATAACAAATATGTGAGATAATATTGCAGTCACGAATAATATAGTAGCAAATGTATAAATTAAAGGCATGCCGCGAGCAGGAGAAAACAGCATGTAGGTCTGTGCGCACATATGTACTGTACCGATGGTGAAATAAAGAAATAGGATCCAAGAAAATGTATCTTCTAACAAGGAAACCACTTGATACAATTTCTCGTATCTAGTACGAATGTTATCCAGTCGGTTATTTAAGTACGGAGTTGGTGACAAAAGCATCTTAGCGAGTTTGGAGCTAAGGGACTCAAAACAGTAAGCATTTAGGTCAGCACAAATCTTAAATGACATGCTAGCAAATATTTCGCTCGGTACATAAACTACTAAAACAAGAGTTATAGTAAAAGTGGTAGATTTTGCCGATTCAGGACCTATGGCCCAGGCCACTATCATGACGATCACATATATTGTGAGAGGCAAACAATGATAGACGGCCATCTTGAAAAAATACTTCCAGTTAGGCCTATGGTCACACAGAAGATCATCTACATTTTTAAATTGCTTCAACACATTCCAAAGTTGTTTATCGACTAAATAGCAGGTAAAGTGAAGAAAAACAATAAATGCACCACTGGCAGTCATATATACATCAGCAACCATGCTTCGTAGTTCAGAACCAACAAAATAGCCATCCAGTCCCAATTTGGTATGGCCACTTATAAAAAGTCCATAGAGCAAGAAAACAAAGACTATCTTGTAAAGGAGTGACAAAGCCTTACTTCGCTGAGTTCTCGAACCCGTGGATAAATTTGATAGATTTATATTCCAAGAAACAAACCCAAATATTTTCCCGATGAAAAGGATCGGCTTGAGTATTTCGTACGCAGTGAAAGAATGATGAGATCTCTGGAACGCCAGGTGATTGCTATTGTCAGTTTCAGGAGGACACTCTGGAACATTGTTTTCCACGATCATCATGGCGAATCTATAGAAAAAAGTTTTAGTTAATAAATCATAAATCCATTGATAATTTATAGCTGATTTAGCCATACTAGGAAAGCTTGTGTACACTATCTGGAGTGGATGAAGTCGAGGGACCAAAGGCTATAAATCACTGTTTGATAAAAAAAATGTGATTCAGCAGTTCCTTTAATTGTTAACCAGTACTGAAATAAATACTTAATCAATATAGTTAATCAGTATTGACTATTGCCAAGACGCAATAAAGCATCACAAACTTTTAAAAATATAAACCAGAATTAAAAAAAAACCACAAATTAATTGCAATTTCCAAATAACTTTGAAAGTATTTGAAACTTGAAACTTGTTGTTAAATCTACACAACAGCGGCTTAGCCGACTGAGCTATCATCCCATGAAGTTGAAGCCATTTTTGCCCGAGCAAACCGTGCACTAACTGAATTTCAATGAATTGGATTTTGAGTGTCTGTTTGTTCCTCGTCGGTTTACTCATTTTTCACCTGTCATCGATAAAAGGAGTGTGCCTTTCCTTACTCTGTATCAACCGATGGTAATGCTTAGCTGGTTGACACAGTGGATTAGCTTATGTTAGGGACGAGACTGAGTCATAAGTTACCTTTACGCCATTTTGGTCCAGGTTTAATGATGTTTTCGGTGTTTGCTCACCTGCCAACTGGTACAGCCTAAAAAGGTATGGTGGTGAATTGTGACTAATATGTCCCTAAATAAATGTCCCTAAATGGGGGAAGAAAAGATTCTAATAAAGTTGGCCGAAAATGGTTCACATGTGGAATGGTTTGGGGGTGATGATTGGAATGCCAGAAAAGGCTTCACTTAGTTACTACCCTAAGTTGGTCGTTTAGGACAGGTAACAATTGGCATGAGCATATGGGATACAAGTATTGTTACATGAATAGAAACATAAATTACATCAGATTTAGATAATCAGTTGTACTAACAGGCATTATTAAAGGTCAGAGATTATAATATAGTTCTTGCAGGGAAAGGGAGGACGGAGTAGTTCCAGCCGAGTGTCGCCAGGAGATGGCGCTGCAGGCAGAAGGAGTTCCGGAACCGCACCGACGCACCGGGACCAATGACCAATGGGCAGGAGCCTCTCTTGGCAGCTCCAACCGACGTGACGATGCGAAGCCCCGGAACCAATCATGCTGCATGCGACGAACCCTGTCGACACAACTCGCAAGTGTGCTTTAACAAAATCAAGCAGTAGTGAAAATGTTTTTCCTTGCAACAGTGCAGCAGCTGCAGAAGTTTGCTAAATACCTACGTCACGCAAACGTCACTAGTACTACATGACCGAAGGAAACAACTCCCAGGCGGATTAGTACAGAGAGCTATCAAACGGATCACCAAAAAAATGACTGCTGCCATCTCCGTGTGATGGCCGTAATCGTTCGACTCTCTGAAGAAACGTTATCGTGACAGTTTTATCGGCAATCGAAATGAATCGATAGAATTTTATGGTTGTGTGTTTATTACTTTACCTACCTGCATTTTTGTGGTTTCAGTTAAATCCACTATAACTATAAAAACACAGCCGTAGTATTTTCTTATCGATGGGAAGCAACCATCTTGTTTCCGGAGCAGAGCTAGCACCTTTTGTTTTGCTGCATAGTTGCATTTAGCGCTGCACGAAATGAGGAAAAGAGACGCGTTCGCTACATGCAGCAATCCAAATTGCAGCTAAATTGTAGGGAAAAGAAACTGCCATTTTAGCGAACTGCTTTAGCACTGTAAGAAAAAGAAATATCCTAGCAGCCTTTTACAAAGAAACTTAGAATAAAAACAAAGACAATAAGTAAATACAAATGCAGACCTATTTCAATTGCCTTTTGGATCAGGCATTCACATGGTTGGCGGCCGAACACTTTGACCACTGGGAGTTGCTTGCTTACGTTCATCGGTAACCCTTGGCACTCCTCAAGATGTTCACAGTGCACGTAAAGCCTTTTCCTTGTTCTTGGTGTTATCCTCTGAAGGTCGTCTGCTGAGGCAAGATAGCTATTTGTTTTCGCCTTACTTTCAAACTTGATGAAGTGGTTTTATTATTGCGATTTTTGGGTCCAATAATTTAAGGTTTTAGTTTTAAGTTCTGATAGAGTACGTGAGACTTTAGAAAACTTCACTTCGAAACATGGTATGACTTCCTCTAATTTGTTGCATGGATTGTTATTCACCCTGCTTGTGTGAATAGTTGTTGGTTTTTTGTGGGGAGCATTCTCGTCATCAACACTGGTAGTCAGCTTGTAGCAGTATAACCATAGCAGTAGTAGTAAACAAAAAATAAAACGCTGGGCACATGGTACCACAAACATATGTACTTATATTCGACACCAAATCTTCCAACACGTAACGTTATCCACAGAGTGAAAAATCATCTACTAAGCATTCATTTGGAATAAATGAGTGCTGTGTGAATTCTCGTCAGTCGTGTTCCTAAAGCTACATTCGTATGTTAATTGCTTGTATTGTATTGTATTGCTTAAGAGTAGGCCTCTGCATATGTGTTTTCAAATCTAACTCAATTCCTAGTAAGACATGGCTTGCATGTAATTGTGGCAAGGCTTTGTATGTTCTATCTGGTCGTTCAGTTTCAGTCGACACATTTTTATATTACTCTGAACAATGTGTATTGTATAAAATTCAACTACCCTATTTAAGACAACTCAAAACAGTCTAACTAACATTAAAAAAAGGAGTCAAATGCAGAAGTTCTGCTGGTTGCAATTGTTGATTGCAAAGGGAGGGAAGTGATGTAGTCATGGTGAACTGTGGTAGGTGTTGTGTTCGGAAATTCTAACCATCTAATTACGGTGGTCTAATTCAGCAATGGCTACAAACAACTCGGATTAAAATGGAAGCTATTCACGCACAGTAAAAACTACTCACACACTGGACTATTATAATGTTACACACTCTTACCGGTAACAAAATTGTACTCGAGACAGAAAATCACCAACTGCAGAGAGGTTACAACTGCCTGCGTCTATCGATCAAAAGCGGCGTTACAGACCATAAACAACCTGGTTCCCAATTAGGGAATGACTTAAAATTACGGTACCTTGCACGATAAGGGTTATTTCACTAAGTGATTGTGTATTATGTTGACATAGTTAATGGTTTTTAGATGGCACGTAAGTTTGACAACGACGGAGGTGACTTGTTTGGTGAGGAACACGTTTTGTTTACTTCATCGATGTTTACACTTTCAGTACATTAATGGGTAAGTTATTGACCAGTAAAGCTGTTACAACGCAATTCAATTTACCATATCTTATACCACGGTTGTGACGTCAAGCTAATTCAACGCCACGCTAAATTTCCGTAGGTTAAATCCCGTTAACCAACACCGGAAGTGTGCGTCATCGCAAAATGTGCGGGTTATCAAGTTACCGAACACTTTTGCCGAAAACCCACACTTTTGACTCTTCCGGATCACGCAACCGGGAACGCACACACCAACATCCAAATACAGCGTGCAGAAAAAACGTAACGCAATATAAAAACGTACAAAACGAATTACTTAAAATGAACGAAATCTGTTCCCTGCCAACTCTCACATGTCTGGCCCTCTAGGCTTGTTCACTCGAGTTACCTCCAGACCCCCCCCCCTACTCCCTCCCTCCACAAACTGAAATGGAATGACCTTCATTCATACCGATACCCTATTACCGTATTTTTTAAAACAATTCTCAAACTACAAACGTACAAAATGAATTACATACCTTCCGAGAATGACCCAGCTTTATCCCTGCTGTCTCAGATATCGAATTATTCGCTCCAAGCACAATAAACGTTTGGATAAACACAACGAGGCTCGAGTGTAAACCAAGTTTGTATTGCTAACCGACGCTTGTGTCTAACACCCCCCCTCCCTTCCTCCACAAAGTTTGAGCGAAATTGACTCGTCCACCTATCACACACTTCCTCCTCCACATACTAAAATGGTATGATCTTGATTCAAATCGAGGATACTGATGATCAACATTTTCTCGAAGCAATTTTCACAAAATACAAACACGTTTTAATACGAGTTGGCTTGACGTACCAACCGTGATATGAAGCAGTTATTGGTTAGAAGCGAGAGGTTATGGATATTTAACCCACGGATGCGATTATTGTCCCTGCATACGAGAGCATGGACAATAATCGCATTCGTGGGTTAAAAATCCATAACCTCTCGCTTCTAACATAATATTACAAAATATGCATTCGTGTCTTTTGCTGCGTGGTATTTTAACGATAAAGCATCATACGAAGCGTGTACGGCAGGGTAAAATCTCTCAGCAGGCGTAATGTTCAGGCATACTCTATTCCGTTGGGCATTAGTTTTGAACTTCAATATTAGCGTATCAGTATTATCTATGCATGAAACCTTTATATGTCGGTTACCACGGTCAAATGATGATATTTAAACTCACAAATGATGGTGTACTGTTTTTTTTTTCAATTATGAACACGAAGATGCATATCCATCTTTGATAAACCAATCAAGGTAGTTAATCCCACGGCTCTCACTGGATATCAGATTTTAAACTTCTTCTTTGCGTGTTTTATTCATTTCTGTCACTTTTAGTCTTCTGTACAGCCGTACTGTCTGAGAAGACTATTGCAACGACTTTGTCCGTCCGTCCATCCGTCGCTTTTTTCAACTTCGCAACGGTACCAGATGTTGACGACCATTGTTTACAACGTTAGAGTCAGTGTGAGAAGTTAGTTAAATAACATGGCAAATTAAAACATCGTTACTTCCTCATAGCTAATAGACTTCTTCGACGTAACTAAATTAAATAATAACATTTGATCGTCGAATTAAAATCCTAAATTAAAATCCTCAATAAAAACAAATGGATTTTAGCTTCGTTTAAATAGTCTCGTCGCATTGTTGCATGAATGAATAGGCTTGCCATCGAACCGAATTCTCCATTAGGCCTATCTTTTACTTACGAAATTAAAACTGCACTTTTAAAATTAGGCCTAAAATCATGTTACCATGGCAACGTCAAGTTGCTACGAGTCGCTGTTGGCTTCATCAACAGCGTCTCTCTCGTCACTTCCTTACTACCACTGATCTATATAGGCTACGTTGCGCGTTACGTTGTAGCATTGTAACTGTGTGCCTGAAGGCGCACCGCGTTGCAAAAATGAATAGGCTTACTATACAATCCATATCTCCGTTAGCTGCTACTTACGAAATTAAAACTGCTGGTTAAAATTAGGCCTAAAAGCTGACAATTACGCCTAAAATGTAAAACAGGCCTAAAAGCTAACACATTTAAACCGGCAATTGTGATGGCTACTGCTTTTAGGTTAGTATAATAGAGATAGCTGTTGTAGAACATGATAGAGGTGTACGCGTCAACATTGGAAGTGGAGGAACTGTACAGAAGACCGGTGCGACTAGGCAGTCACTGTAGCTGCTTGTTTCATTTGTGCCCCTGTAAAAAACATTTCTTATGGTTGGCTTTGTATCATATTGCATAGCCCTAAGCGTCACGTGACCAGCTCTTAGAATGGAATTCAAAACAGCATTACAATTGGCCCAGTGTTGGATTCGTCCTCCTGGGAATCCGGGGTTCACTGTGGAGACCCTGATTACAGCAAACCAATTTGTTAATAGCAAAAACAAAAGTATCCAGAAACTTTCGAAAAAAAGGGTCCCTAGTTTTTTATTCCTGGGGAAGCCCAACCCGTCCCAATCCGAACCTTAACGGCAACCACATCAACTCCCACAGGTGCCCTACGGAAGAATATACACTAGAGCTTCTTTTCTTTGATTCTTTGACCAAACTGCAATCCGGCTATTCCAAGAGGGGTACAAGGGTAATATTGGGCTCCCAATGACTCACCAATTTTAGGGCCAAGTTATTTATAGTTCTATACTAGTTTATAGTTCTTTTTTTGTGTGTGTAAATATGTAGGCCCTTGCGTCCCCCTTCATTGTAGCACTAACTAAATATCCTCCCAGCGAGAAGCAACAAGAAACCGTATTACTGATATGGGATCTTTCGCATTCACAGGAAAACAACCTTGCTTCTACCCAACATTTATTTTCGGCCACTCGAGCCTGTTAGACTTCCTCTTCATTCCCATGCACCTAAGAGTTCCCTGATACTGAACCTGTTGTGTGCGCGGCGTATCTTGAGTCCTGCAAGTACTTGTGAGCGGCTACGTCTTCATGGATGGGGTGGCTTTAATCGATGGCCGCCATTGTTTTTGTAACCATCTTGGATGTCAACAAGGCACTCTGTTACTGAAAACGTACAATCGATTATCTGTGTTCGTTCTGCGGAGAACTCAAGATAGGCCGCGGACACTACAACTCTGCAGTTATGCTTTCCTCCATGCCCACCACACCGTACATAAGATCTATTTCAAAATAATACGTCCAGAACGCAACTGCTTCATTCTCCAAGACATTAGCGATTACTAGATGGAGGCTTCATCAACAGTATGATCTGCCACACTCGCAAAGCTAAACCATGGGCCAAAGCCACTAATATGGTGGCAAGCACTGCCATTAAGGCGTTGGGAACACATAGTAAGAGTACGCTCCTCCTAATTTAAAGTTAGCTATCCATACACCCAACCGCCAGTGTCGCAGAGAATCCGCAGACCACAGCAATTCTCATCAGCCTCGTTTGGAATGCAAAATTCACCGTAGGATTCGATCACCAATCGCTACAAAGCTAAGGAATCAAGGAGGATATGAGTATGTCTTTAAGGAATGTAATTCGTTGACCCACTACTCTTAGTAGCCCAAGCTTACTAAGCCCAACGTTCCAAATATTCTTCAAAATCCTACGTACAAATCAGTTCCTCCCCTGCTTAAATCACAAAGTTCGTGCCAGCGTAGTACAGAGGAATGACAGGTGAAAGTCAACTTGAGACTGCACGATAGTCTAATAAAACTGGCTCAGAACACCTTTTTTCTGCCACACTTATTACCCACCAAGCACACCATCACTCAGTTGCATTCAGCAACCGTTGCTTTAAGCTCTTTCCCATCATAATTTGACAACAAACGCTTCCAAATATATATGAAGACAGTGCACCTGATGTACGTCTTTCATACTTGAACCAATACTCTATAGTCATTTGAGAGAAAAAATGACTGAAAATAATGAGGTACGGTATACAAAAGAACCCCCTATTTCTAATTTGTCCAACCAATTCATCATCGACTCTACCACCGATGAAAGATTTATAGTGTCTTTTCAACAATGGCGAATGGCCCACGAATGATGTTTCAAGCCAACGGTGCACATTTTGACGCAAAAATAATAAATTTTACTAAAAAATGAAACAACACTACGATGGAACAACAGTTGGAGTTGTGGAGTATGGCCGGTCAACATTTGTGTTTAGTGAACCCGTTGCAGAGATGCTTCTGTCTGTAAACATACGAAGAATTTTTAGAAAATCGGATGGTAGCATCAAACGCCTGCCTGGATTTTTAGTGTGCCATCCTTCGATGGACTTGTTAGTGCGAGGGAGATCCGCCTCAGTTTTGTCAGTTACACTCCACAATTCATAACTAAACGGCAGTTGTCGCCTAGCCCTATGTATGCAACGACCAGTGTAAAGGTGGATTCCCACCGCATTTTCCGTTTTGATTCCGAATCGGAATCGAAAAGGTTTAGGCAGTTGCTACGGCAACGACTCAACAGAGCATGCACGAGACCTCTCCTTTTTCCTTTCCTATCCGAAAGTTCACTCCAACCTGGTTATCTCTTTCCGAAACGAAACGAAACGAAAGCTTATCGGAAATTCAGTCACAGCGCGCAGTTGCTCCCACATGACACACTACTGCAGTCTATCGCCAGCCCAACAAAGATGGATGCCTGTTAAGCGATTGATATTTTAGTTGAGAAACACGAGGAGATAACTTGCTTATCAGCTTAGAAAAACCGATTGTGTGATTAACAGAAAAATAGCTCGTGGCCTAGATACGCCGGCAGATCGTAGTTTGTTAGCTACCGACAGAAACTAGGCCCAGGTCGCCGTTGAACACTAGCAGTCTTAGCAAGAGTCTTCAGTCAGTACGGCTATCATATTGGTCCTTATCTCATAATATATTTTTATTAATATTCTGGTTCAATTCTTGTCCATTCGCAAAAAAAAAAGTTTTTGCAAATGTAGTTAGACTTACATCTTGAGCGTATTTTACCTTTGTTTACTTAATTTTTTCCTGTTTTTTCTTCATTTTTTAAATAAGATTTTTATTTTTCAACGTTATTTATTTAAATTTTTAGTCGGTGGTGGGGTGAAGAGAAATTAGATTCCCTGTGTATTGGCGCAAAATACTTAAAAGAAAAATGGAAACAAGAAACTGGATTTATTTTGATGTTCTAAATTTGTATTTTAATGTCGCTGTTTTAAGCCATTTTTCACCCAAATCAAATTTTAATGTTTTTCGAAGCCAAATTTCAGCAATAAAAATTGTTCGGGGTGAAATTTCCTGGAGGGGCGGGGGGGGGGGGTATTGACACTGAGAAGGATGTTACCCAGGGATATTGGCTGGGGGAAATTAACAACCAGAGGATATTGGCTGTGGGGGTTATAGGTAGTTAGTATTACTTTGAGGATTTTTTTTTACCTTTGATAAAGACTGCCATGAAGGCAATAATTTAAGGTGATATTAAAAATGACGTTGCAGGAACCGAGTTGTCCGGCTCTCGTTTCTCAAATTACATTGCCCTGCTGCAGTTTTTTTTACAAAAGTTACGTGACCCTTCCTGGTGGTTGCAGAAGTTTGATGTAAACTCTTTTAGAGCCTTGGTTTAAATTGAAAGTTGTTGGGAATCATTAAGCGCTACCATCCGAAACAACTAACTCAAAATCGATGAGTAAAAATTATATTGTTACGTACAAAATAAATTTAAGATAAAAACTTAACATCAAGCACTATGTATCACATAATGAACCCCTTTACTACCACTTTTCTTCACCGCTTGACAAAGGTAGTGTTTATTTACAGCGGGTTTCCCCTTAAGATGGGCAGTCATTCCTCGATTTTAAAACCCTTTATTTTAGAGGGAAGTAGGATGACGGTGTCCTTTACTGTGTTTAGGGTCTGCCGGGCTTAACTGTGGACTTTTGATAATGTAAAGTACCAGCTCAGTTAAGGCTGGGAACTGTAGCCTTAAGCAAATAAGGAGCAGCTCGATTTACCTACGTCAGTCCGTTTTTATGCTTAACACTAATACCATTTAAGCTATTTTCAGGTAACGTTTCTGCCACCACCGAGAGTATTACAGTTTTACTGCTACAGCTAGAACTAGAGTGTTTTTAGAGAACAAGAAACCAGAGAATACATTTACGAATTTATTATACACTGTTCAAACAATAAATTATATTTACAGACATTACACTAAATTATATTTACAAACATTATAATAAATTATATTTATAAACATTACAATAAATTATATTTACAATTTGAAAGAGATAACGGTTCATTTTGCCTGGTTGGCAAAGGTTGCTTTACTTTTAGCCTGTTGAGTAAGTTAAAGGATAATTACATCCATTTTGACATGCATGTTTGACTTTTGGATCACTTACACAATAACTAAAATAACTAAACACAAGAATTGCGGTAAGAATACGTTACTTACGTCCGATATAACAATTTAATTACTGCATCACCAAAACATGACACGGAGATCGCCATTGTTTTACTGGAACGCTCAGAAATTAATGCCGACAGATGTCACTTTTCGATTTCGACTCGCAGCCGATTGAGATAGCTGTATTGACTGTGAGGAGCTCAAGCGTCTGGCGGCCTTAGCGGGCCGGCAGTGTAGTGGCCAGCTAAGGCCGTAAAACGCTTGAGCTCCTCACAGTCAATACAGCTATCTCAATCGGCTGCGAGTCGAAATCGAAGAGATCCGTCTGTCGGCATTAATTTCTGCGCGCTCCAGCAAAACAATGGCGACCTCAGTGTCGTGATTTGGTGATGCAGTAATTAAATTGTTATATCGGACGTACGTAACGTATTCTTACCGCAATTCTTGTGTTTAGTTATTGTGTAAGTGATCCAAAAGTCAAACATGCATGTCAAAATAGATGTAATTGCCCTTTAATTGCTTTACGTCTGTATCCTTTTTCACAGTTTTACTCTCTCCCGAGAAAACAAGTTACGTTACATAAAAGTTTACAGTTTAGCAAACGGGTAAAATTCAGTAAGTGTTACATCAAGACATTACTAGAATTGACTTCTCAAAAAACCGACTAGATTTAAAACACGATCATGGATTCCCACGTCACCGTGAGAAACTGTGTTAAGTTAAATTCACTTAAAATAGTAAAATGAAAATAAAGCTGGGTTTTGTACTGACCCATGGAACACTTACGTTGAAGAAAGGTTTCCAAAAATTCTACCACTTCTCATTCCGCATAAAACGTTGCCCAAAAGAAGCCTTAACCACAAATCGTTGTATCAAAATTTTAATTAAATATGCTTAAACTTGACTAGCTTGCCCATAGTAATACCATAAACGAAGCTGTCCTGCCGCTCTCTTGGTCTCCTGGACTTTTTGGTCTTCAGGGGCTTTCTGAGATACCAAAGAGTTCATAATTCTGAGGGTTGGGGCTAGACTTAACCATGGTTTTTCGATCAGCGTCCTTTGCATACCCAAAGGACGCCGATCGAAAAACCAAAACTTAACGGATCCCAAATGAACAATGTGTCCGATAAGGTAGGACGAATAGACAGGGCTATAACACAAACGCTCATACTAAAGTTCGTACATGCCCAGAAGTAAAACAATGTCTCAGTATAGCAGCATGTTTATTTGCTGCTTTGACAATGCTACGACAGTGGACAGTCCATTTTAAGTCAAATGTTTACCAAATGCCCAGATCCTTTGCAGACTGACCATGTCACAGACTTTCTACATCAAGTAGATACTCAAACAAGGGATTTTTTTTCGTCCAGTATTTCACACATCGCACTTGTGCTTAGCCAGTGTAGAGCCCCAAGCTGAAACTTGACAACATTAGCAAGATTTGCCTGACTACCTGGATGCCAATAATAGAATCTAGCTTCACGTCATCAGCAAACATGAACAGGACACATCGTCAGAGTCAGCAATTAAGTCGTTAATAGAAAGCATAAAAATCAGTGGTCCAGGATGAAATCCTGGGGGCTCCAAGGATGACTGGGTCGAATACCGATCTGCTTGCCCCGATAACCACAAACTGGGTGTGATCCTCAAGAAAATCCTGGATCCATCCAAGAACTTGCTCTGAAAACCATACATTTCGAGCATCGAAGCAGTTCACTGCGCACCACAGAGTTAAGCATAAAAAAAATATTTTATAGACATCTTACAATAATTTGTGTCTAGAATTTTGTCAACCCTGTTACTGACCAAGAGCATTTTTTTTCAACAAAACTAAACTTAGCAAGAATACATTAATTTCTCCATCAACCTATGAACCCTTTAATGAAGCTCAACTCAAGGTTTCGAGAATAATACAAAATGCTCAAATCGTCACATACTTACGGTATCACTTACAATGGCAACACGAAAAGTATTTTTTTTTATGTATGAACAAACATAAAATGAAACTAAATAAGTCAATCAACTAAAACAGTTCGGTAGCATTGAAGAATTTACATATGTAAAACTAAAAAATGTGGTCCTCTGACGAGGCCTAAGTTAACCCACTAGACATGCAATATGAAGGATTTAATTTACATCTTGCCCAAATAATTTAAATATGGCCCACAAAATTATTTACTTACAGAGAGAACTTTTACAACTCATCTTCACTATTTTTGCGAAACCAAACCAAAAACCTATAAAGAGGTGACCAAGTTGAGAATGGTTCGGCCTATAGGCAAAAGGTAGTATCAAATTGTGGAAAACCAATTTCTTGTTGACATGCCACTTTATTACACATCTCCACGGTAGTGGAGTTGTGTCTAATACACAATTTTTAAAAAAAGGACTGATATCATATCAAAAACCAAAACTGGTAAAAGGGGCCGCCAAATTCCGAATGGTTCGGCTCTTCAAAGGAGTGATATCAACACACCAAAACATTCGCTAACTTAATCGCACCGAATAATACTTTGGACGTTAAATGAAAACTTGAACATTCCAAAGTAGCAATGTTCTAGTTTTCATTTAACATCGAACTATTAATCAGTGCGATTAACTTGGCGAATGTTTTGGTGTGTTGATATCACTCATTTGAAGGCTCGAACCATTCGGAACTTGGCGGCCACTTTTACTAGTTTTGGTTTTTGATATGATACAATTGTCTACAACTGTGTTGACCTGAATAACACCCACTCAGTTGGTAAACTGTATCAGGGGGATAATCTGTGATGGGTAAAGTAGTACGTACAACTGCGAAAATTTGAGGGAAAAGATTGGAACAATTATTAAATTAGGGAACAAAATAAGATCCCGAAAAATTGAAGTTCCGATTTAGCAACGCAAAAATTAGACTTGTAAGGTACTTAGGGATAGAAAGAGGAAGTTAAACATACAAAAAAATAGCGTTGGAGACACCACGTTAACTCTTCGGAAAATCTTCATTACAATTGTGAACACTCATATTCTATTCGAATCATTTCATCGTGATTTCATTATGAAAAATCTTCTGTAAGAAAGGTAAATAATTTTGAGTCTCTTAAGTATGGTACCATCGTGTGTACGTTATCGACTGGAAGAGTTTATTTTGCTGCACTGTTATTGTTTGGGAACTGCATTAGCACAACTAGGTAAGTAATTATGGCACTGACGATCTGAAAAAACAGAAAAAAAAAATTATTCGTAATTCAACAAGCAATTATTATTCAAGATGCGGATGTGAAAGTATTTTGTGCATTATTTAGAAGCAGAATAAGACTTAGGGGCAATATAGAAAACTAGGGACCTGTTTGGATGCATTGGATTTTTTTTTACCATACTTTCAAAGTCACCTCAAAGCTGCTTTTTTTTTAGTAGTAACATCAAAAGAACGTCTTTTTTTTATCTAAAAATTTTCTCAATCATGGGTTGTATTGCGAAGTTTAAAAATTGCGATCGCTTTTTACCAGCTTGGGAATGTAACGATTCATTGAGAAAAGTTATCGATACTCAAACTGTGCTCTAAGTGTATTTGAAACGAGAATATGCCATCGCCTTTAAAAATCAACTTTAAAATAAAAACTTTCAACTTGCATATAACTACCTAGTTGTACTGCTGCGATTTCTCTTTAAATCCACAACTCTTCTTTGGACAAATGACGAAAGTCTGCAAATTGTCACCAAATGCCCTCATTGGTTCGTTTAGGGTTTGTAAGAATGGCATTTTCTACCCCTCCGCCTCGATGGGTAAAGCAGTTTGTTCTCACAACGAGTCATCATAAACTTGTTGTTGAAAATAGCATTTTTCATTAGGAATGCAGACCATTGTAGTTTGATGATATCAGGCACGGCACGGCATATCAAGCAATGTAAATACGTATTTCCTTTTTAATGAAAATGTTGTTTCTTAGATTTAAAATACAATATTATCCGTAACATTACTAAATATTACGACATTCATAAACAATTTGTTTTCAACTGTTAACGTTGTTTTAGGTATCGCGTTTAATTTTTGTTGGGAAGTAACATCCACCTTTCTTCCCTTCAGCACCCCCAGCCTAATGTGTCCCTTCCTTTGTGCATGACATAATTTATCTTTCATTGCATTTATATACTCTTTACAGTAATTTACCTCTTATAGTAACCACTTAATTGATTATCCTTCCACTTTTAATGAAATGTATTGTTGAGCAAGACTGTGTTATTAATGTTGCCTCAGCATGAGTGACATGCCCTTGTTACGACGATTGATATTTTTGATCTTCCCTCCTTGTTATTCAAACTGAAATGTATTAACAAAAAATCGTCTTTGAAGCAGAATTGTAATTCCCTCCTCAGCCGTTAACTATGGTCCAGAGGAACAGCCCTCAGGGATGTGACTGTTACGACTTTGCCTTAGGGAGAGTAGTGAGTGAGTATTGTGCCCTTCCATTCCTGCTTTGTGTACAAACTTATGTTGGTTGGTGTGTTCTTAAGGCTAGCTGGCCTTGCTAGTAGATGAACTTGGGATTAGGTTAGGGACCACGGTAGAGATAAGAAGGAGGGGTTAACCGAAGAATTTACTCCTCTAATAAACCCCTTGATCACGTTTTTGAGTGTCTCCCCTTCATGTCGAACTGAGCTCACGGTCCTCGATCTGGATAGTTATGTTTACTTTTATCCCTTGGGGATCCTTTGTGGGGTAGTGTAGGCCGTGGGGGATCAGAACCACGCTCAACTCCCGGGAGCACCTTAAGATTTTCCAACAATTTTACATGCTGTAGTTGCTGCTGCCACCGCAGTTCATTGTTGGAATATTAGCAGCGATTAAGAGAACTATTCGATTTGTTTTTTTATGCTTGGGCGGAAAAGTAACGGTAGACTGATGACCTTGGATGTTTAACAGATCGTTCCAATGAATCGTTCTGTCACCATGGTAACCAGAGAATATCCGAGCTTTGTACGAAATCCATCTCATATGGCGAGTAATGGGTCTGGTATGCTATTATTTGTAGGACGGGCTGTTAGGTGGCAAAGACCAGAAAGCAGTCTATTCGGTCGTGAAAAACAAGATGGTCGGACCAAGCAGTCAGGTTAACATAATAAAATACCCAATGGCATGATTGGCTGGTGACTGAACTTTACTAGGTTCCCATCGGACTGTTAGAAAATTATGAAGGTATGTTCTAAGAGAAAATATTAAAGTTTGAGCAAATAAGACGGAAAAGAGAAAAACCTCGTTATGAAAACCGGAATGAAAGTTCGAGGCATACAGGTCTTCCACACTGTGCCTATACAAGGAGCCTCAAAGGAGCAAAAAAGGCCATATACACATAGTTCCAGTAAGACTTTATTTCCAAGTCATCAGTTACATGTAACCATTATTTCCCAGTAAGGCATGTATTGATGTTCCTGGGTTGACAATTACAAATGAAGTTTTTTGCAACTTCATTTTTAGGCCGTGACGTCTGGTTTTCATGCAGAATGAGCACGTATGCGTAAGCTGACACGATCCGTAACCTGGAAAGGAAGGTTTCCCGTACCACATGTATATGGAACTTTTTGGCTGATTTGATGTTTTGATTGGAACTGATACCACTGAGATCAAAAAATACCAGGTGAACCCCATTATTGTTTTGATTTATCTACCACTCTACACGCCACCATACATGTTCAACCCATACGTATTTTCATCACGCCTAGTATGCCCATCACAAATTGAATTACCAAACTGTATTTTCTGCATCACTGTCAACACTTCATCAGCACAAAGGAGACAAACTCTGTGGAACGTTGCACAATTCGACCCGTTGCCAGTGGACCGTTGAACAATTCGATCCCCATGGAACCTGTTCCAACACTATGCTGCATATTACCCCTAGTACGAACATTTCTTTGTGAACACTTCCTGTTACATACTTGAATATCAATTTTTGTAGTTCTCTTGAACATGTTTCAGCAATTGCACGCGAAATATCGAGTGTTCACTCACGTATTTGTAATGTTTTGAATTTTGTTCGCTAGTACCTTTGATTTAACCCATATTCTATTGTTCATTATTTATTTTTGACTTACCGATGTGAACGTTGCTCTGCTTAAAGTAAACAAACCACAGGCAGAATTGATTTTAATTGGAGACATACTCAACTTGTTGGTAAGGAGCATAATCTGCAATTTAAAAAAGGTTTCTTGATTCCATTTGTAATGAACTGATACGAGTTTGCAACATAAAAATATGACAACAAGAAATATACCTGAAACTGTTCATTATTTGATAAATCTCTTCGTGTTAAGTCTTGCAAACACTCCAGTGCGCTTTGTGCCTGAAAATCAAATGAGGAATTTAAGGAAATGCCTTCATATGGGCCTGGCTTTTCATCTAGCTGAGTAGGTAGCTAAATGATTGACTAGAATTTGAACCATGTTTTTTTAGAGTTACCTAAAACACAGTACACTTGTCCGGTCAAAACGGCTAGTATTGATTCGAATTTTCGCAGTCAATAGTTTTTAGTATCATTTTCTAGAAGTGAAAGCTAGACTTAAATCTTGAGTTGGTCCGTAATTTGACTGTCAAGTCATTACGGATATCCAATCACGAAGCTTGGTTTACACCTCACCTGTGAGAAATTCTAATGGTGGAGTGGTGTAAACCTGAAATTTGCCGCCTTTTATCGCATTTTGCGGAAATCTGCAAACCTAACCACTATATGTTTCGCTCCCATTACACCATGTTACCCTTTATGTTTGGCTCTTGGTTTTCCATTACTTTCACTATTTAGAAAAAAGAGCAGTTTAATGGTCTTCAAAACCAGTTTCGAGACAAACGACAAGTCCGACCTATATAAATATTTAAAAAAAAATCAGTGTATCATGAATGTAATGCTAGAGACAGTACTCATTTTCCTCATTTCTGTTGTATTTTCTGTCACAGGTTATATTTCACGAGTCAATAAATGGGAAAAACTGTAATGACAGATTATCATAAGTTGCGAGATCAGTCCGCCTACACACAACGTTTCACTTCTATTATAGCAACGTGGAAAGATTGCGTATCGAACTTGTCAGCATGACCAATTAGTTTTCTAGTTTTAAAAAATAGCGACTATTTTGCTGACAGACTAAACACTGGAAGGGTACAGTGTTCTAGATCCCACTGGGAATCGTCCCTGACCTTAACATGGCTGCCGTTTTATCACCGATCTGTGGATTACAACTGGTTCAGGCCTAGAGAGACAGCCTTGTGTAAACTGTATTCCTAGTGGGCTTTTTCCGATCATGTGGCCACAGCAATCCAATTGTTTCCGTTATTTTTTTTTTAATTTAAGGCCAGTAAAAACCTGAGCCTGATACATTCGGATTCGCCATTTGTCTATGGCGTTTTGTTTTATATCTACTGGGTTGAATTCATCTTCGATTTCACAGCTTACAACAGGTGATACTGTATTCGGAATAATATTAAACCTGTAAATTTCATGTTTCCCCATCCAAGAATATGTAAACGCATGTATTAAACCAGGATAAATTTCCGCACCTGTGGCATACATAAATATGTTTTTCTGGAGTGGGGGATGGGGCGTGAATTTTAATACCCCCTTAACGCCCCAACTAGAACACATACAAACACTTTACTTTTATCGTAGGATTATTTTTCTTACTTTGCATAATGTGAGGGTCCGAAAATTTTTGAAAAATAGCGAATAAATAGATTTATCTCAGGATTTTATGCCCCCCCTCCAATGGGTCGTATGGCTACCCTCCCTGCATCTCTCCCCATCTCTAGCAACACGTTCGTCATCATAGCATCAAGTTCGTTTTACATTTTGTGTTTTGTGTCTTCAAATCTTAAATATCCAAATTATTTCCAGACTATTCAGATACAGGACTAATTGTTCGGTTGCCACATACACTGATTGACCACTGTCCACTCGTTTTTTGACTTTTTGTATTTACAAGGTCTACAAATTTTTCTGTGCATATTTAACACTGTCCCCAATCTAACAAGTAGCAAGTAAAACTTCAATTAATTTGTGGTCGATGTGACAGCTAATTTAGAAGTCACCTCCTGAGAAGTAATGGAATCACAAAACATCAATGTACACTCAATTTAATTTTCGGAAAAAGTAATGTTTTACTTGGTCACCTAAACTCACAAAACCAATACACCAATGAGAATATATGCATAAAAACCATCTACCATGTTCCAAGTTAATACTTACAATAAAAATTAAATATATACAATTAAAAAGTCATGATTGACTATGCTCCTGGCTCTCACAAACTGTCATGATGGAAACGCACATCCGGACCAATAATCACTAAATGCTGATTGCTGGAAATGCAGAAAGTGTACAAGGCATTTTCAGTGAACATCATACACGTTTCGTGAGAGCCAGGTCATCGTCAATCATGACTTTCTGTTTGTATATATTGAATATTTATTGTTAAGTACTAACTTGGAACATGGTAGATGGTGTTTTTATGCATACATTCTCGTTGGTGTGTTGATTTTTTACGTTTAGGTGACCAAGGGGGGGGGGGGAATTGAGGCTTAATGGCGCGTCGACAACTTGGTCATTAGCGCCAACCTCAGTCACAGTGCAGTGGTCCGGGTTGCCACTGCACCACACATTACAGAGATGTTATTCAAACCCCTAATCTAAATCTTGTCATACATCTGTACCTCCTGCAAAAATTGAAAAACACCGGACAGGAGGACAGACTTATCGCCCAACTGACGCGCAATGTCATGCGGAAGATGGAAAACATCCAATGGACCAAGGAAAACATTATTTTTTCCAAAAATTAAATCCAGTGTTAATAAATTATTTATATCTTATGGTTTCATTACCAATGAGGAGGTGACTTTTAAACTGAATAGCAAGCACTTTCGTCATAAACTAAAGTGCATCCAATCACCACACATTTCTTCAAAATTCACCCTGATGTTAGCATCAGCTATCACTTACCTGAGTTGTGATATCGTTTGCTGCAGCAACAATAACGAATATCCTGCTCAATGTCAATAACAGAGTTACAATACTTGCTGCATTGTAGAACGTTGCACTACCCCCATTCTGGTACAGCGTCATATACGAACCAAAGCATAGTAGTAATGTATAATTTGTTAATGCTGCAGTAATTATCCACGAAAACGAATCTTCTATACAGGAAACTGACTGATATAATTGCTTGTATTCGACACGTATTTGGTGGAGACATTCATCTATGCAAGTTACATGTAGGGATAAGAATTCATTTAATTTGTTCTTTAACGAAACGAAACCTTCACCACACAAACTGCAGGAAACTGTAAACAGTGAGCTGACAATTACATCCTTTGCAAAATAATCAATCATTGTTATCAACTCTAATCCTATTTGGAAGGGATCCTCCTTGTTACTATGTATTAAGGTAACAGTTTGAGTAATTATCCCTACGACTGTTAAAGTATGGTAAATTTTAGGTTTAGAAAAGCAAAATGAGGGTTTGCATATCCTTGGTAAAGAATGTTCAGTAAGATGCATGATCTTCCAGAAACACTTTTCTCGAATGATGCAATAGGCAGGCACAAAAACAGCGTACAAAGTGTAGACTGTGTACATGGCAGACCGAACAATTAGTCCTGTATCTGAATAGTCTACATTTGGATATTTAAGATTTGAAGACACAAAACACGAAATGTAAAACGAACTTAATGTTATGAATATTACGATCTTATATATAACACTCAGAATATGCTTATACAATGAGCGATGTTGCGAACTTAGGTATTCTCGGTTCAAATCCCAAGAGAAAAGACCAAACACTTTTCCAAATAAAATCAGTGGTTGACAGGTATCATAAAATTCATTCTTTGGAAAAACTTTAGGACCGGAATTTCCCGAATATATTTCAGAACCTTCATTTGGAACTAATATTGGACTTACTCTGCGATTCACTTTAGGCATTGTCTTTAAGCTGCGATGTTTTCAAAATCGTTGCAGTCTTCCAACGAAGTGTCGCCTACACTAATAGACGGCAAACGCTCAATAAGTGTCAGCTATTTTCAGGTGTGACGTTGCTTGCTAATCAATAACGTATTACGATGGCAATTTAGTGATGACATAACAAAGTTCGCAGATGCTTAGATAATTGTTTATCAATAAATACCTACTGACATTAACTTCCTCGTTAAGAGCCTTTTTGAAAGATTAATTCGTAACATTCTAGTTTTTTATATGCATTTTATAAGAACTTAATATGTAAACTTCATTTCCTTTGACTTTTGTGTTTGAATATCAAACAGATTAAAGATTCGAATCAGTTGCAAGCTAGAAGAGAGTCATTTTACTAAATTCATTCCAGGTCTTCGTGATGTAGGTTACACTCAAGAACTTGCCATAACTGGCCTTGAACTACTCGAATTGCGTCGTATTAAGAGCGACGTTGTCCTCACGTATAAAATTCTTCATGGTCTAATCTCCATTGATCTCCCATTTTCTGATCTTGCTCCAAGAAATGTTATCACGCGCGGCCATCGTTGGAAGCTAGTTCTACAGCCAGCTCGTCTTGACTGTCGGAAATATTTTTTCTCATTTCGGGTGGTGCCAGTTTGGCATGCTCTGAAGGTGGAGACTGTAAGACGCTTAGCATGGCGCTGTTATCTACTCACGTGACAATGTTGGTGGGTTTAGTTTGCCTCTGGTGGAGGAGGAGTTTCAAGTAATAATTTAATTTTTGAATTTTGCTTTGCATGCAATATTTCCTGTCAGAGCACAAATTATAGTGGGAGATTTTAAATTTCAAACATAAAATAAACTTCTGTTGCATTCATTGCACATTCTGAACAGTAAAAACTGTAAAAAGGACACTAGGGAGCCATTTAATTGTAAAAATTACGACTTCTAAGGAGAAGATTTTTGCATGTTTCCTATTCCAAGTCCGGTAGCCATTTGCTGGCATCGCTTGCTTTTCGTATCTTGTCATGCTTTAATATGTAATGCGGTGAACATAGTGATTTTTCCAACCGTACATCCGGCAATTATTTATCATAATTGAAATTATTGATGTCCGTCGTCATGGATGTCAATCAAGTCTTATTTCTTAAATCGAACCCATCTGGATCATTCCCACTTCCACCTTTTCTTTCCCAAACTTCCATCATAGTTATTTTCGTTTCAGGAGCCTAAGGCACGCTTCGTCATCTCTGCATCTTTTGGATTACTACTTTAAATTTTATTATTAAACCATAAAGTAAATCTCGTGAAAAATTAAATACGAATAAAAAGTATAGTCTACTTATTTCATCGTGGTCATCGTGATCAGCAGATCAGATTCTCCAAGAAATTTACTCATGTATTAAAAAGTTTGGAATTTAAGGTCAGTTATTCTCGTAAAATGCAACCAGAGTATCATCCCATGAGCCATAAACAAGTGAAAAGCCAGGGAGAATTCTATACGAGTTCAGTGAATTTCTTTTATAATGCAGTGTTTATAAAATCAAGAATTTGTTTTGTATTTGCTTTAATTTTAATTTTTGCATCCCCATTTTTCTTTCTTTCTGCCCCTTCCTACGTTTAGGCTCATAGTGCTTAACTGTTTTACAAACACTATTATTATTTTAATGGAGGAGCAAAATTTGTTACAATCTAGGCTTTTGGGTATAATTCACTACATAAAACTATTTGCTGCAAAGGAAACCAAGTAACGTGAAAGGTTACTTCTTACGTGAATACTTCGAATGGAAAAAATAATTTGTGTCACATTAATTCGAGGTGGTGAATCATCTGTAACAGCAGCAACTGAAGGATGAAAGTCAGGTCGGGCACTGATAGGATGGTTGTCGAAACTTGGGGTTGGATTAATCACTACACTTCATTACAGGATAACCTACTTGCTACACTTACCGCTCAAGCACCTCGTGCAAAACTCTGGGATAGATACTCTAGTTTCTCAGTTCTCCACGAGAGCACCAACTGCCGACAAACGCTGAAGTGACTGTGACTGTGAATCTAAAGCTCTAGAGATTCCCCTGCAGTGTCATTATTTACAATTTCGGTTTTGATAATGGAGAGCAAGCTACGAAACTTTGAAACTCAAGCAGCAGCTAACTTCATTACAACTTCAGTTTTAGAAATCGCGTAAATTTTAGCAGGACACGGGTGGGACAAAAACAAAAATGCAATTCTAATGATAAAGAAGATAATTTGGACGAACTGTTTCGTGTTTGGGCTGCTCTGTGGCCGTGAATTGGATTTGTGCGGAAGTTTGTGGCCATTTTGGATTTGTGCGGAAGTTTGCGGCCAAATGGAACACCACGTTTTGGTCGTGTGTACTCCGGACGCAGCTAGGGCTAGATTTCGGAGCGAGTGAGTAGGGCCTTGTCGAAGCAATTGCGGTCACGTAGCTCAAGTCGGTCGTCATCGGGATGAAAATGACGGCGAGACGGCCAGCAACGGGAGAGACGTGCGAATGGCAGCCGCCTGTCTTTCGGTTCTGCTCCAGTGACCCGCAGTGAAAAAGGAATAGAAACCACGTGGACGAGCGGCGGGAAGAAGAGGCCGAGAAGGTCGTTACGTTGTCGACAAGAAGGATCTCGATGGGACGCGTGAGGAGCCGAGTCGAAGAAGGTGCAGCAGCAGGAGCCATGCAAATGGCGGTCGTCGGTCTTTCGGTCTACTAGTCCAGGGAGCCGCAGCAAAAGTGGAAGGCAGGTAGACAATCTGCAGGAAAAAAACACGCTGTGAAGGTCGTCGGGTGATCAGCAAGAAAAAAGGTCCCGCATCATAGACGAGTTCAGTGTCTTTTGTTTTGAGGATGGTTGTATGGAGAGAGAGAGAAATTATGCAACGTGCTCGGGAATAGCGCTGGAGAATTAAAGGTGATTTGGATTGGTTGCCTGAATAAGTTGATCTGTCCAGTGACTAGAAAGGTAACCCTGGAAAAGTCCTGCCAGTCGGTAGCAGTCGTGGTAATCCGAGCATACCAAGCTCCTATTTCAGCTATCAGATATATTCTGGTGTAATCTGGACCATATCTTGGTCTTATGTCGAGTTTTGTCGTTTTTTGCTTCGAATCTCCGAGTTTGCTATCCCCTTACAGCAATTTCCTAGTGAAACTTAAAAAGTTTCTTATTCTCGCACGAAAATTCTATCTTACCCATACTAAGACAAATTTCGCACACCTCAATGACCAACAAAATTAACTTTTCTTGTTTATTTTTCTTGAAGATTTCTATTAAATATATCAAAATGATATACGTGTATTGAAGCTTGTAAGATTGCAAACAGTACTCAGACGAGAGTAAATAAAACTGTGATGCTAAAACTAATACTAAAGTGAAATGAGGAATGAACATAGAACTAACCTGACTGGCTATGTCGTTAGCTGCAGCAGCAACAAAGAATATTCTGCTTAGTGCCAATATTAAATACAACCCATTCGAAATATGTTTTAGCGTCAAGGCGACATTGTGATCATAAATTATTGAGTAGGTACCCAAACACAAAACTCCTGTGTAATATCCTAAAGCTGCTGTAATAGGCCATGCAAACGTATTTTGTATGACTGAAGAAAGGCCATATAATCCCTTGTATTGATGACGAATTTGGTAAAGACGTTCATCGGTTAGACCTGCCGGTAATGATAGAATTTCCTCCAGTTCGTCTTTCAACTGTATGAAGCTTAAAGCACACAAATCAGCACTAATTTTGAAAAACATGCTGACAAACAGGTCTGTAGAATGAACATTTATCACACATAGGATTCGTAAAATACCATCTTGGATGCTGTGTTTCTCGTTGTTGCCCCACAGTAAATAAACGCTGGAGATGAAGATAACTACAACAGTTAAAGTGCACTGTGGGATAACATATTTCATACGATGAACTTTATTTTGAATTTTATGCAGTCTGGTTGCAACCATCATACGCATTAATTTCCAGAAATGCATTTCACATAGCATACAATGGATTGTCACAAAACAAGCGAACAGTGCTAAAACACAGTAAATGCCAAAGCGAACATAGAATTGTGTACCTGCAGGTATCTTATCTACGGTCTTTTTGTTTAAATCCGCAAATAACAAGATCCATGCTGTCAGCATTGTTGCACAAATTGCAATCTTATAAAGTATGCTTAAAACTTGTTTAGAACGACTTCGATGTTGTGAAATGATGTACTGCCTGTTCAAATCCCATGAGAGAAATCCGAATAGTTTCCCAAATACAATCAATGGTTGGAATATTTCATAACTGCCGGCCTTAGACATAGACTTGGGATCAGATCTTAACACTGAAGATTCCAACTCCATATTGGATTTAAATATGGGATGTATTATGTATTCATGGTAACAACAAGCCAACTGTGTCCTCTTTCAACGAATTGGTTGTCTTGCTTCGAAGCAGTATACCTCTAATCTCAATATATCCTGACATACCAACTGTTGATTATTTAAATCGATACATAAATAAAAGTTAGACAAATGCTTGACAATAATTTACTGCTGTCGGTAATCTATCATCAGTCTTCATAATGACAGTCAGTACCTGAGTACTACTAACGACCAAACTGTTTTTGTTTGACTTTTGCTTATTATGATTACTTCCCCTGAAGCCATTATCGAAATTGGTTCTGAATACGAATTGCAAACAAATTTCCAGAAATATAATTTATAACATGAATTCCTAATTTTTATGGTTGTAGTAGAAATGACGGTCATTAGTAAAATCATTTATTTACGCAACACTGTTTTCTATTATGCTCAGTTGTTCGTATTCACTGAAAAACGAAGTTAGAAATCCATATTATGTTTTGTAACTTCACAGAGAAAGTAAATAATTCGACTCGTATATTCAATGAACTTGTGAAGTAAATCTTTATGAGTGAGTGTTCAATATTTTCAACATTTCAAATCCGTTCTAGTTGAAAATTAAATTCTGTAATGGTTTTTGGAAACGCTTCACATTTTATGCATTTGGTTTCTACTTTTATGAAATTTAAAATAAAGGCTAAAATCGTCGAGTTTGCTGGCCAAGTAGTATTTTTCTGTGATAAGTTTCCCGCTATAATTTTTCAATTTTTGGAGTCCTTTGGTAAAAATACGACAAATTTTCTACTAATCTTCCATCCAGTGTTGGACGCACTGGCACCATGCTGGCACTGTGATGTAGCACAAGGTTGCAGATGTGACTGTCAAAAATCGCAGAAGATGAAAAACTAAAATATATGGCTTGAAGGAACTAAAACGAAACGATTTGCCTGCTGTAACTTATTTACTTTTAAGATTTATAAATAAATCTCGATTAATAATAATAATAATTATAGATGGTGTTGGTCAATATGCTCATGGCTTGTTATTAGGCACAAGTGGCAGATGTTAAGTGGAAGATACCACCATGATGACAGTTGTCTTTTGCCACATGAGGTAGGAAACCGGAATACCCGGAGGAAACCTTCGTGCAACGGGCAAGAAATAACCCATGAAAAACCGTACATGAACACTTCCCTTCACCAGGATCAAAGCCGGGTCTGTACGAAGCCAGGACCAAAACACCTATCGAATCTAGCGCCCCAGTGCTCGCAGCTACCCGTGCACCCGTTATTATTAATTTACTTCCGTGTTCAGTACCAACATTTCAAAAGTGTTCATCTTCGTGGTAGTTATCAGAACTAAACAGTGATACAATCGTGTTTATACCACGGCTGTGACGTCACGCTAACTCAACGCCATGCTAAATTTCCGTAGGTGTAATCCTATTAACCGTGGTATATTGCAAAAAGTGCAGGTTATCAAGTTATCCCACACTTTTGCTGATGACCTACACTTTTGACATTTTCAGATCACGCGACCGGGAACGCATACACCAACAACCAAATACAGCGTCCAAAAACGTAACACAATAAAAACATACAAAAGGAATTACTTAACTTAGCGGGATGGCCAGAATGAAAGCTGATCCCTGCTAACCTCTCACATGTCTGGCCCATAACTAAGTTTATTCACTCCGTCTAAGTCTCCCCCCCTCCACCTCCATAAACTAAAATGGAATGACTTTCATTCATACTGATACACGTTTTAGTCTATTACCGTAATTTTGGAACAATTCTCAAACTACAAACGCACAAAATGAATTACTTGCTTTTCCTGAATGATATTTTATCCCTGCTGCATCACATATCGACGTTATTCACCCAGGCGTATGCGAAAAAAACGAGGAGCAACCTTCCGACGTGAACCCTTTCCAACAACGCAACGTGTCTAACTCCTTCCTCCCACCTCCCTCCACAAACGAACCAAAGAACTCGTCCATCTGTCACCCACTTCCGCCACCACAAACTAAAATGGGATGACCTTCATTCCGTATTTCTTGAAGCAATTTTCACTAAAAACAAACACGTTTTAATTAAATATGAGTTAGTTTGACGTCCCAACCGTGGTATAAATTAGTTGTTGGTGACCAACGAGCGGTTATCGAATTTTAACCCACGCCTGTGATGATTTGCCCAGCGAGACTATGCAAATCTGTTTCGAGGCTCCACCCCTCGACATATTTGTATAGTCTCGTCGGGCAAATCATCGTTGCCGTGGGTTAAAAATCGTTAATCGCTCGTTCCTCACCAATAACTATTACTTAACCTACTCGGATTTAGAACTTTCGCATCAACAGACGATTTTTGCAGTGTAACATCAAACAGATAAGTCCCAATGTGCACCACGAACGTGGAGAGGTGTTCCCGGGGACCAATCATAAAGGGAGAAAGTGTAGTCTAGTGGTCAGATTGGCCTGCCACCACCCAACTGAATATTAGATCAAATACCACAACCGAGTAAGGTATACAATATGGGACTTGAAAAAAATTAGTTACAAATTTTTTGATGATACGAAAAAGTTTTTTTTTTTTAAACGTCAGTCTGGTCATGGGGGGGGGGGGTTGAGGCTTAATGGCGCGTCGACAACTTGGTCATTAGCGCCAACCTCAGTCACAGTGCAGTGGCCCGGGTTGCCACTGCACCACACATTACAGAGATGTTATTCAAACCCCTAATCTAAATCCTGTCATACATCTGTACCTCCTGCAGTCTGGTCATGGTGCGTAGAAAAAAAACGAGGACGGCAGATATACAAAGCGAATATACTGGCGAATGACAAAGTCGCATGTCATCATAAGTCATCATAAGTCTAACTTTTCTCCGATAATAATGCCTCTGTCGCGTTTGTTGTGGTGTGGTGGCGTTTTGTGGAGCTTCAGCGTGTGCTGCGGGGCCATCGGTTTGTTGCTGTGACCGTGTTGTGCGGGCGGTTGCGGTGTAGTTTTGATTTCTCCTGGGAGTCGCCATCTTGGACACATATTGGTGCTGGTTCGAGTCTCGCCGGAGGTTCGTGGTGTTTGAAATTTTTTTTTCGCACTATAGTTTTTTTAATTGTCTACTGGTATCATCAACACCATTATTTTAAATATTTCTTGTGTGTGTGTGTTTTTTTCTCCTTTTTGCACATAACTATGGAGAATTTTTTTGCACTCAAGTTATAACCAATCAGCAAGAGTCCATAGTACTTCCGAATAACGGAAGTGCACTCCTAACAGTAGACGCAAAACAATTTTCTTTGATTCCATCCAATCGCCGTCATTGGCGCTTATGCAAACCAGGAGCACACCATTTTCGGCATCGGACTTGAGATCTCCAAATACCGCCGGCAAAGAAATTGAAGGTTGCGACCACAGGGGTCTCCCTGCCCTGCATGATCTTTCTTCGAGACTTTTAAATAAATTAGAAGATTTTAGTTTGGAAAAAGATGTGGACTTGGCCGAGATAGCGTTAAGGTAGACAAGGTTGTGGAGCATATCACACGTGTTCTTGAGTCCAAATTCGCAGTTTTTAAATCCAGTTTTGAGTCTTGGACATCGGACTTTTTTACTAAACAAAAAGAGATCTTACAGGAATATGCCGACGATTTGTTTTCGAGGCTTGGTTTGAGGATTGAGGCAGATGGTGAGGTCTTTTGTGCAAAGCTGGCAAGTAAAATGCATGGTGAAAGGGAAAATCATTCCGAAAAGGTAACTGTGGCCTCAAACTCGTGTGCTGTGACTGAATCGCCTAGCTTAGCAGATTTAACAGTTAAACTAAATTTAACAAAAAATGGTAACCTTTCACTTCTTTCGGCACATGTTGATAGCGTGATTTGTAGCGGCATCTCCCCACCAAAAAATGTCAATGAACCACAAATAAATATTGCTCCAGCCATGCACAACAATATAACTTTTCGACGAAGACGGGGACGAAAGGGCACAGCTCCAAACCAAGACAAGATCCTGACGTACATCCACCTGAAAACATAACTCTAAAACTCCTGACCATTACTCCATAAGTGCATCGAAGTTTGTTTCAACTGACATTGAGCCAAACGTGTCATCCCTGTGTAATCTAAAAAATAAAATAAAAAATGCAGCAGTTCTGCCAGATTTAAATCAAGCCACCGACGGTGGCGATAGTTGGGCCCAGCCTCACAGCGCATATTCAGCCCGTGAGGTAAATTGGATAACACAGTCAACCATCATTGGTGACTCAAATGTGCGAAACCTCAGGGGTAGCGGCCATCCGTCATCGAAATTGTGGACGTTCCCAGGATTAAAGGTACAGGGCCTTCAATCAAAACTACAGGAAATTCTAAAGGTTTGTGATAGAAGTGATTCCTTCATAATTTGTGCGGGGGCAAATAATGTAGATGAAGACCCTCCAAACCGAATTGTGTCATGCAGGAGAAGCTTTTCGTCATTGTTCGCTTAAAGACAAATTCCTACATTTATCTTCTTCTTGTGCGTGGTTGGGGCCACTCGAAATCGAGCAACAGTATAGCCACAGACATCTTTCCTTCGCTAGTTTTCTGGGACAGACAATGTAAGGTATATTACATCAAAAGAATTAAGTGCTAAACAAGGGACTGACGATAATATTGAAGGTTTTAATGTGATGTATATCGGCGAGCGTAATTCATATGAAGAACCGTTGCTTAGTCAAGTGGTTGCGGGTGGCGTCTCTCAGAGTCAAATACGAGGAGTGGCTGAGGCTGTGGTGACGGGGTGAGGGGACGCCAAACCTGGCGCCTGGACTGGTGGCAATCCAGTTAATTGGAAATCCAGGCAAATAAAGTTAGTGCAGTAAAGAAAAACAACAATTTCGTTGCTAATCCCGAAATTGTCTTACAGGGTCACCTGCTCACTTCTTACATTTATGTCGGCAATTTAGATGCCATTGGAGATAGTGTACCTGTGGTGAAGGAGTTTCTCATGTCGCAGGGTGTGGAGGTGCTGGAGTGCATTAACTTAACATCAATGCTTTCACAAATGATAACTTCTGTCTGTTTATGTGTTAAAGTTACCAAGTTAAGATAGAGTTTTGAATGAAAATATCGGACTCAGTAATGTTATGGTTAGGTCGTTTGTTGGGAGGCATCCTTCGATTCCGCCTGCACTGACCAGTGATTTTTCTGCTAGACATGACAAACTCCTTCACCACAGGTGAAATATCACCAATGCCATTAAATTGCCGACATAAACATAAAAGTGAGCAGGCGACCCTGTAAGACAATTTTGAGATTAGCAACGAAATTGTTGTTTTTCTTTACTGCACTAACTTTATTTTTGTGTTCATGAATGCAAGGAGTATTTTTAACACGCTGGAAATTTTCTTTGATTACATTGGTGAACTTAAACCTAAATGTGTGTTTGTAGCCAAAACGTGGTTATGTCGTAACATTCCTGATGCCTTCGTTACTCCTCCAGTTGAGTCCATGGTCATATTTTTGTTGCTAATGATGTTAACTACTTACCAATTGTGATGGAAGTACATAATAATTATAATAATACTAAAATCTTGGCTGTCAATTTGATTGTGAACTGCGGTAGATTACAACTCATTTGGGTGTATAATAATAAATAAATAATAAAAGCAATCTATTCACTCAAATTAAAGTGAAAAGGAGATGGAAGGGCTCAAAAGAGGCCACTTATAGCAATCCTAAATTAAAAAAGAAACACAGCAAATAAAATTGGGAAAAGGTTTACGAAACTAGAGGTGCGTGTTCAGGACGATGTAAGAAGCCACTAAGGTTTAGTTTTGTTATTTTATGTTTAAACGATGGAAGCGATGGGGCCGAGACAATCTCATCAGTAAGTGAGTTCCACACTGGGATGATTCGAATGGCAAAGAAGGACTTCCGAAGATTTGTTTTGAAACGGGGGAGTGATATCATCCCCCAAAAAATGGTACAGATGATGTTGCTGCAAAGACCTGCTTGACAATGTGGGAAATCTTCTGGATGTGGATTTCCCCTCCATAATTGTTGGTGATTTTAAGAAGTCTAGTGTTTATTTGGCCCTCTTTTGATGGTATTAATAATCGTGATGCAGATTTTGTTGATTTTGTGTGTAGTATGGCCCTCCAACAGTTTAGTGAATTTCCCACCAAAGGGGGCAACTTCTTAATCCTGCTCATCTTTGATTCGCCAAATTAGTTTCAAATATTGCTGCGTAAACGCCAATGTGTTAAAATAACACATTCCATTTAGTTTTACTGTGTTTAGTGGGATGAATTACTCGTGTGAGTGCATCTAAGAAAACTTTAATAAAATGAATTTTCAGATAGCTGAAATTTTATTCCGCCAAGTTGACTGGGATGATGTTTTTTAAAACTGTGCTGCTGTGGATGATTACTATAGTCTGTTCCACATTAAGCTTGCAGAAAACTAACTGTATAATGCCACGTTTCCTTGCACTACGAGTGCAAAAACATGTTGATATCACAATTGCAGACTCTACACAGTTACTGTTAGAGTCTACGAGTGGGATATTTACATGTTTTTGCACTCGTAGTGGAAGAAAACGCGGCATCATACATTTAGTTTTCTGAAAACATAATGTGGAACAGACTATAGCTTGCCTATTTTAGGGTTATGAATGAAGTCATTGATAAGTGCGTGCCTACACATTCGAATCGTGTCTACAAGAGATCCAGTAAATATACCAGGGCACTACGTGTTAAAAAGAAAGCTTGAAATCAGTACACCACCTCTGGTTTGTTGGTGCATTGTGATGCCTAACGGGCTACTTCTCATACAAATCAGAGCATTGTTACTGCTGAGACTGCTGACAAAGAAAAAAGTGACACTTTTTTTGTAAGGCGTCCTATTTTGAAATGCCCATTACATTTATTTCTCTCTTGTTTATCCTTTGAGAGCGTCTCTTATTGATGAGAGTCTAATTGACGAGATTTTGGTGGAACATGTTTGACCATGTTTACCTAACTGTGTTATTTTGTGTGTGCCCCCTGACTTTGTGCTGAATGAGCCTATGCTTATTATTACTCTGGGAGTGATGGCCTTGATTAGTGTTTTATTTTTTCTCTCTCTTGCTCTATTCCCCTCCTGCACACGTTACAATCTTTACTATGTTGTTTTCTCTCTTCTTCTCTGATTGCCGACTGGTACGTTCGTGTTTTTTGAACGCCAAGGATGGTCTTTGATTTTTCCTGCGTAATTCTTGGGCCATCGTATTGTTTTTTTTCGTGCTAATCAACGCATTCATCTCGGAAAATAGCAGCGACGATATTTCTGCAGACACTTTTCATTGTAATTTTAAATAACACTATGTTTTAAAACAGTGTTATTTAGCAAAGTAAGATGAAACGTAAGTACTCCGATACTTGTGTTTTATCCGAATGTATTAGTAGGTGTGAACGCAATGCTAAAAAAAGTTGGGAGTTACACGGAATGTAAAAGTTTGGCCACCTGCTGAAATTTGTTGGTTAGGTAGTATTATTCAATACTAGAAGGGGGGCCGCCATACTGGTCGCCATCTTGGAAAATGGCAGCCGAAAAACAGTTTTTTTGATTTATCTCAAGAACAGTAACTGTAACAATCAAAAAACTTAGAATTGCAAAATTGTTCAGCACAACATTCTGCACAAAACATATTCCCATCAACGTTTTTGTGGAGGCAACGGTTAAGAAGAAAAATCAGAATAAAAATATTACATACCTTTTGCGGGCAGTGTGATAAGCATACATAGTACTACATTCGAGTCTATAACGTTTGACCTAATACAGATAAACGAATGAGGATTAAAGCGTTCGAAAGGTGGGATTAATACCTTTCGAATGTTAATATTAAATTAACATTTATTCCAAAAATATAGTCTTCCTCTTTTGAGTCTGTGACCAATCGTCCAATATAACATAGTTTCACGTGTGGGATTTGAAGCGTTCAACACGGGGATGGGGGGGGGGGGTTGAAGCTTAATGGCGCGTCGAGAGCTTGGGGGGGGGGGTAAAAATGGGTGGTTAACACCTTTCAAACGATTGCATTCAAGTATCTATATTCGGTAAAATTTTTACAGGGTCGAACGTAATAGTACGTGGCCATCTCGGGCAGCCAACTTTTTGTTTTTAATAATTATTATTTTTGTCCAGGTTGAATGTTGTTTTCTGCTATGGGAAACTTGTAAATAGTTAGGAAATGGATGGGAAATGTTTAAAACGACACAATTTTTGAACTAACATTGTTTTATTGTAAATATGTAATAAGAGGAATTTGAAAGAGAGTTTTCCATGTTATGAATGACGTTTGTTGTAAATAGGAAATATGCTTGCTGGTTCAGGGAATTAAAAAAAAATATTTATCCTAACTATTGTTTGTTGAAATTATCTAAAAAATAAGTTACATTAAAGAATAGTAAAGGCGGATTGGTACCCTATATCAATTTTAAACTGCAAGAGTGATCAATGAATCTAACAGCCTACATAATTTAGTGGGGAGTGACTGGTGTATACGTAGTTTTAGTGGTGTGCTTTCCTTTATGGAAGCACACCCATAGTTATACCTATTGGCCGCCAGGGCCTCCTCTGTATGCTTGTTGTATGGCCACCCCTCAGGAGGTGCCACATGTTTCAATAAAGGTATATAAAGCAGTGCCGGGCTTGTCCCATGCTGCCCTCGATGTTACTTAACCCCTGACTCTTGATTGAACCACACATGCTGGGAAGGGCCTCATACACCCACACTGATAGATATCGCAAGTTGAAACCCGGATTTGTTTTTTTTTAGCTCATCAACGAAAGTAAAAACGTCGACAATGAACATTCCACGCGACCAAACTTTGTTGCAGTTGTGCTTCCACAATACTACGCAAAAATGCGATGCAAAAAGCAGCGTAGCAGGTGTGGAGCTATGTGTTCGGAAACTTCAGAAACCTCGTCGGTTTCCTTGTAACTTTTCGCCACTTGTTGTTCAGATGGTAGCACCTACCGAAGCTCCTCAGCCATTGACTTTAGTCGCTTTGATTTTGGGTTCGTATTCTCCTCCCCTCCCTATCTTCTTCCCCTCCTCCTCTTACCCCATTCTTCCCTTTTCCCTTCCTCTTACCCTTTCCCTCCTCTTTTCCTTTCCCCTCCCCTTTTCACCTTTCTCTTACCCTCCTCTTCTCCCTTTCACTCCCCTCTTCTCTGCCCTCTTCTCGTCTCCAACATCTCCCCTCCCCTTCCCTCCTCCTCTACCCCTCCTCTTCCGCCCTACCTTGCTACAACCCTTTCACGTTTTTCTTGGGGACAATGTTAACATTTTCTTGGGGACAATGGGGACATTTCGTCGAAATTTAGGCACAGCCCCATAGCTGTGTTTTACTGAATGAAAAAAAAAAAAACAACCTTATAACAGAGTAAGTCAACATATGCAAGCTCCTGCTGTAAGTTAGTCTCCGTGATTGTATCCGCCAACTTAGAAGCAATCCATGTGCGTTATCTATAACAACAACATGGGCACATTGGGGTTGTAATTACTGTAGTTCTAATTTTTGTTCATACATCATGTATCAACGTCGCGCATGCAAAGATTGTTGCTTCCTTCTTTGAAACAATTCAGTTCAGCCCGGAAATAAATAAGCCATTCTATCGTTAATAGCTACCAATTTCTAGGCCTATCGAAATTAAGAATGTAACTTAGTTTGGTTTAAAACTATACGTGTTTTTATTTGAAACACGGATTCTTTCAATTCAATTCAATTTATTCGCACAGGCCGTGGCTCAAAGCCGTACGCCCGACTACATGGTATGGAAACAACAGAAACTAAAACTACAGTGACAGGAAACAAACAAGAAAACAAAAGTCATAGTCCAAACAAAATCATCTAACCATCTTACGGATTCTTTCGATCATTTATTTAGATCCATGGCCCATAGCCTTACCCTCTGCAAAACTAAATACAACCATATACAACCTCTACTCTGCACTACACCACTATTCTGCAATGAACACCTTGCACCAACAACACTATACACTATACACTATACACTGTCCACCATCCACGAAACTCTGCTCAAAACACGCGGCAATGTACACTTAACACTTTACACGACGCACGACAACATGTGTCATGCAATGTTGCAGCTTCAGACTGCCTCGCCCCAGGCTACTCCGCCTTCTCTTTACCATTTAAGGAAAGTTCCGGCGGGTCATACACGCTTCAGGCTTCAGGCTTTCCACAAACACTGTGCACACCCATTATCACACGCCCATCAACAATCAACTGTTTAGACGAAAGTTTGAAATACACAACACGTGCACCAAGAATTGTTGGGCACCGTAGCGAAGACATCACGATGCATTCTGCTCAGCTTAAGTATGAATAAATAAATAAATAAAGACAAAACGTGCACGAAGAATGAAAAAAAAATGTTTCTTTTAATTGTAGCAATGAAAACACGTTACTTTTAATTGTTGCGATCTGCTGCTGCTGTATGCTCCTGATGTTGTGTATAATATTAGTAAGAAAAGGCAAAAAAAAAAAAAAAAAAAAAGTACCAGTGTGTGACGACAAAGCATACGAAACGATTCCGAACCATTTATCAGCTCTAGCAAACGAATCTTCTTTTGTATTTTATTAGATTTAAGTTGCTGCACTCATTGGCGTAGTAATATTTTGGACACTTGTAGTTGTTGTTGGCGAAATTGCATTAAAATAATGATATATGTAAGTGCTGTGCTGAGTATCTGAAAATATTAAAGTAAATAATTTGTATCATTCACTTTTTCAGTATTTAGTTCTTTGACTTTTCCGTTTATAGTGACGCCCAGATTAACTTACTGAAACGAAGACTTTTTTGCTGATGGTAAACAGCCCGCAAGCAGATATTTCCACTGGAAACTGGCTCAATTTGTTTGTTAATAGATTTATCTGTGGAACAACAAACATGTAAGTATATTAATAAAATATTATGTGACTGACAAATGGGACGATTTAGAAATGATACGTCTGTAAGAAGGAATAAAAGTGAGATAGTCAGTAACAAAACCCTGACTACCACGTGCACTGGGGTTCCCACAAATAGTGTATTAACACTACTAGGTATCACCCTGCAATTTAGCCTATATTTGTCTCGTTTTTTTGTTGTTTACTTAATTCGTGTTAGCAAGTATTTCTTAGTAGGTCATTTACCAGGCCAATTAATTTATCCCAAGGCAGGAATCAACAGAAAAATCCCAATTACAAACCCTGCTGCCCTCTAAGTGTCATTATCCATACTAGTAATTCTCTTCCTACTATGTTCATATAGGAATTCTACAATTCCTAGCTCTCCTAGTTTTTAGTTAAATAACTGGCCAATGGAGTTAAAAATAACGCAAGAAAAAAATGGTGGCTAAATGTGTGCTCATTCTTAAAATAAAAATCCCCAAGTCTGGTGACAGCTTATTTATTAAAAAAGAAAAAAAAAAACAATAAGTGGCAGAACTTGTTTTCTGTGAGCTTCTTAAAGCCCAGAACATAGCCGTATGCACACACTGTAACCAAGTGTCAATCATCAGAGCATCGAAAACGGTCATGGTATGGTCAGCATGGGTCACATGCTTTTTGTTAGTTCAATGGACTACAAAGCATCAGTGATCGTTCGCTGTCCTAACTGGAGTTAAAATTGTCCTCTTTCACTCATCCAGTACGCCCATGACACAACGATGTAGGCAGTTCATGTGCCGTGCAGGGGCGGAATGATCGTTATCTGTTACTATCAGCATCACTCGAATTCATACGTGTTTTACACCATCGGCTCCCGAAATTTAGAGTTTTTGTTTCGTTTGGGCGTTTTGAACGATGTTCACGTAATTTTTCCGTAGCTGGCATGGTTTACGTCCTTCATAAAGACAATTTGTTTCATGGGTGTTGGGCATGATAACCCTTTTTTGGCTCCCTTCTTGTTTTTCAGAAAGCCTACTTTACGTCTATTTTTTACCTGGGCGATGGCTGTTAATACTACGTTGTTGTTTCGTCTAAGTTTGAGGAATTTTTGCGAAAATAACATTTGTAAGGATTGCAGGCCAAACTATGTTTATCCTGCGCAGAGAAAAAGTCCTCTTTGGCGCCAGGCTTTGTGCAAAGGTCTCTACGGGGCTTTCGTTAGTGCAAGTGTGGGTCTTGGTGCAGCCGTAGGAATCCCATCCTTGGGTTTCTCGGATTTTGGACCAATCTGGGCAGGTCCTACGTGGCACAACAATGACGGAGGCATTCAATTGGAATTTGCACCTGCTTTTTACTCTCCTTTGGATTTGCCTCCGCTTCCCGGTGTTGGACAGGGACTAGAAGCAAGTTTCGATGACTTACCCCTGACGATGTTCAAATTGGATGCTGTCCATGAAATTGATGGTCTGTCCTACACTCAGTTGAGGGGTTATGTTCTGAAGGCTGTGTGGACCTCCTTACCTTTTTCCAGGAGAGGTTTGAGACTGCATCAATACTGCTGATGTGGTTTTTCTCCATCCTGACCGCAGTGTTGAGGAGGGCAAAGTCAGGATCAGTGTGGTGAGCTTCATGCCAATTGCACTGTTGTCACTTATGAATGGTTTGGCATCTTGAGGTGGCAGGGAGGCTGTTCAGTATGTAATTTAGTTTTTGAAGAATAGGGGTGCCCAGGATGCAGTCCTGTATCTGGAATCCTGTTTCCATGTGGTATGGGTGAACACCAGCTGTGTAGCGTTTGTCGTTTTTCTAGATATTAGGGCTGCATATGACAGGGTGCATTGCATGGGTGGGCCATGACTTGAGTGAATTGAGCAGTGAAGTAGGTCAGCTCTGCGGGATGCTGTGCTGGGCCTCATTGGTTCCCGTAAGTTTGCGGCTAAGTTCAATGGCCAGTGGTCTTCTGTTGCATCCAGAGACAAGAGCCTCCCTCAGGGGAGTTGTCTTAGACTGGCTTTGTTTGCAGTGGCCATCAATTCAGACCCTGTCGAGCTTGGGCCCTTAGTTAGTGCTGTAGCATATGCCGACCATGTTACCATGTGGGTGGTTGGCAAGGACCTGACCCAATTACTAGGATATATTGTGATTGCCAGGTATTCCTTTCTTCTAACTGGTAGGGGACTGGTCCTCTGCACAGCAAAGCTTGAATTGAGTTAATGGTTTTCTCTAGGGGCCCCTCCATTGTTGGGTCGTTGGTTGTGGATGGGGTTCATGTGCACTTGGGGCAGAGTGTGGGTTACGTGGGGTACGCCTGGATCCATAGCTTTCATGGGAGGGGGATTTTGCTGTCGTCAAGGATGTCGTGGCCTCCAAGGCCTGTGGCTTGAAGTCGCTGGTGTACAAAACACTTGTGAATAAGCGCACCATTGTTTCGACCTTTTGTCGGACCATCATCAGGGCGTGTGCTGATTTTTCATCTCCCAGTGGTAGCATATTCTAGGTCAGATATTAAGGGGGTGCAGGTAGCTTTGGACGACTGCTTACGGATTGTTTCTGGCAGCCTGCCTTCCATCCATCTATGGGCTTTGTAGATCGAAATGGTAGAGCTGCCATTTGAGTTGCGTGTGAGAGACCTTTTGGCTAGTGTCTGCTTGATGGGGAATGGCAGGGGCTCGTCAGACCCCTGGTGAGCATTATATTGGACTATACCACACTCGGGATCAGGATGCATAAGCAATTAGGGGCCACTGGGTTGGGGGCCTCAGTCTAATTGAGTGGAGGCTGAGGTTCTTTGCAGACCAGGTTTGACTACTACACCGGGACACTTGGGTGTGGTGTGGCTCGGCCTTCTGGGTGCTGGATTTGGCTTTTGGGGTTCAGATCTACTGTGATGCCTCCTTTTAATGGTGCCCCATCCAATCTGCCATCTGCCATCTGGTGTCCCATCCGATTGTGATGGAGATTGGATGGAAGCTACATTGTGTGGTGCAAGGGGAAATAGCGGTGTCTATTCAGTGGACCCCAGGCCATAAGAGGGTTTTTTGCAATGAGATAGCTGATAGTCTGGCAAATGAGAGTCGCATCACTGTGTCAGCCTAGTGCCGTTTCCGGTAGGTTCTAAGGACTTACACCCTGTAATTTCACCTCGTTGTTAGGGTCTGGGCGGAGCAAGTCAGAGACGACCACGACCGGCAGGGTTCTGTTTGGCCTCCACCCTACTTTCTCACTGCCACTTTTTTTCAGAGCAGCTGCTGAGGAGGGATGCTGGTCTCCTATCCAGGTTACACTTGGGGCACGTGCAGCTGCATGCACACCAGCACCAGTTAGGATGGTGTAAGACGTCCCCTGTGTGTGTCTGTGGTGTTGCTGAGGAATCAGTCCACCACTTCCTGATCTCCTGTTCCCAGTGGATGGGTCATCGTAGCCTCCCACTGAGGGATGGGACTGTCCTATTAGGTGAGATTTGGATGTGCCTCCCCATAACCCAAATGGTGGGCACTCCCTGCATATCATGTTGGGTTTCTGTAGGACAACTGGTTGCTTCGTGTAGCCTCATATTCCACTGTGTGTATCTCTGTGGGGTATGGTGCCTAGTTAAAGCTTGGTCGAGTGGGGCATGATGGGGGTTTGCATGGGCCAGTTCCTTGCCCTGCCTCATGAGTGCTTATCTGATAATTCTGTTTAGCCATAAGTTTAGGTATAGTGTTGGTTAATCAGAGTGCATGACTTATAGGTCCTTTTGGCACTCAATAAACAAACAAGAGGCCTCACTATCAGATATGTGTCTGTTAACTCTAAGCAACTATAAGCATATTTTGTCATGTTGAGTATAAATCCCAATGTGACCAAAATCTTTGAAATTGTGGGAAATGTAAGGGAACGATGGAGGGATAAAGAAAAAGCATAAAGTTAATGAGTGTCCACCATTCATAGAGAAAAAGATGTATCAATAACGGTGTTTTCATGACCTAGACAAACGATAGTGTGTCGCCACCAAGTAACAATAAATCACCCGATTGTAGACATCCTATTGTTAAAATACTGTTGATTATAAAAAGTCGGTCTAAAAAGTTAATAGATGAGTGTCTAGTTATTGGTTAGTAAGTTAGTTACATAGGGGTGAATGTGTTGGGTGTCAAAGGAAGCTTTCGACTGCGGTCTTGGCACTGCTCAGCAAGTGGAGGTTTGCAACCAAGGTGGGGGTGCCTGGTTTGGTGTGCATTCCACCAACCGTTTCCCTCAAGGCAGCTGCCCGAGCCCTTCTCTCTTTGCGGTGGCAATCAATGCTGTCCTTATTGAGATGAACTCTTTGGTCAACTGGTCGCCTATGCTGATGACGTCGCTGTGTGGCTCACGGGTTAAGACCTGCCTGTTACTCTGGCTTCTCTTGAAGTAGCTATTGCTAGGGGGTCTTGTGCCCTGGAGGCTTAGGGCCTCCAGCTGTCTAGTGCAAAGACAGAGCTAATGATATTTCGGTGGGGGGGGGGGG
>JAHWFP010121181.1:0-10437 GCA_023313725.1 Lithobius niger
AAATACCGCCAAGTTTCCAAAAAGGGTCGGCTTTTAAAAGTAGTGATATCATTCATCCAGGAAAAAGATACCAAGATTCGCAGTGCCCTCATCTTTAATTTATTTCAGCCAGAAATGATTAAAATTATATGCCAACGTATGATGGATTGCATAACCGTCCGTATCTGAGCCATATGTTTGCGCATACTAAGTAAATGATTCAGAAGTGTAAGGGAGCAGTCATACAACAACAATGGTATTGGTTTTGAGGACCACATTAGATTCGTTGAGAGCGGGCTTAATAAAAATAGTCCGTGTATACCGGAAAAACTAAAACTATTAAAATATTTGGTTCCTATTCAATATATTTCGGCCAAACTTGGCCAGATAGTAGATAGGTATCGAAGGTATACTTATACCAAAAATTATGCAATTCCGCAAGAGTAAACGTTGGGAGCCAACCTTAAATTTGAAAACAGTTTACTTTTTCTTCTTGTTGTTGTTGTTCTTGGCTGACACCGTTTCAGAAAAAAAAAACTGCTGGACCTACCGAAAATCTGAAACATGATATAAGCCAGAAATTTCCTTGGGCTTCATCCTCACAGAGACCACTTTTTCAATTGTTCGACCCATTTCGGAGTAGAGTTACGGCACCCTGACCGATAAGTTTGATTGTTTTACATTGTTTTAACTAGTGCAATTACGCAACAATGCCACTCAGCAGACGCCAGATCCATTTTTCGTGCACGTGTTATGTCTTTGCTAAAAAAATTAATTGTTGATGGGTAAAATGAAAGAAATGGAAGAAATGAAAGTTACTACTGATGTGTTGTACTAGTGTTTTGAGTGTTCAAGCGGGATTTCGTGGTGGTGCTTTGTGGTGGTGTTTTGTATGTTTTATCCGAGCGTACGGCTGTGGGCCAAGGCTCGTAATAAATGATCGAAAGAAATGGTGTGCATAAATATGTTGTGATGTTGTGCGGTGTGTTGGTAAGTTGTATCTGTATAGAGTATGATAGGGTGTACGGCTGCGGGCCATGGCTCCAAATAAATCACCGTGAAAGAACCCACTGGACCCACTTGAACTTTCTCTAAATGAGAGAGAGAAGGTGGGTGAGAGCAACAAGGAGGTGAGCGGAGTGTGCAATGATTGAGAAAAGAAGAGCAGGGAGGATGTTTTTGTGCATTGCGAGTGTTTGCACCGGTGGTGATTTGGTTATGTTTGGAGGTGTCGTAGACATGAGTGGTGGTGTATCATTGTATTGTCTTCTATGTGTTGGGGCGTACGGCGTTAGGCTAGGGCCTCGAATAAATATGGGGAAAGAAAGGGTTTCCTGAGTGTAGTTAGTTGGTTCGGTGATATGTTGATGTGTGTTGTAGGAATTGTTACATGTTGATATCATTTGTTCTTAGGAGGGTGCGGTTTCGGACCATGGCTTCTGGGAAAATAATGAATGAAAGAATCCGTAATAGTTTTCCTATATGAGGAGCGTACGACCAAGGATTAAGGCTCCTGAATAAACGCATTGAAAGAATCCGTGTTTCAGCTAAACGAATATAGTTGTAAACCAAACTGAGCTACGTTGTTAATTTCAGGGCCGAAATTGGCAGTTAGAAACGATAAAATGGCGTACTTATTTCGTAGATTCAAGCTTTCAGAGCTGAGCTGAATTGTTTCACAGTGTGCAGCAACAATCGACTGCATGCATAAACCTTTGTAGCATGACGCCATAGCCGTATTAGTCAGGTTTCCAGTACATGGTTTTTTTTTTTATCGGAACCTTTCACTAAGATATAAAAGTTTCTTTGGTGGAAGTTGGTCTTCTACATGCCCCTAGTCAGAATGTGGAATTTTAAAAACAGTGGCCAAAAGACATTTTTTTTTTGCTTTAACTTCTTGACCATTGATCAGATCGACAAACACTAAATACAAGTCCAAAACAAAATTAAATTTTCTTTCGGAAAAGTCCTATTGAACTTTGGTATAAAGTTAACTCTTATGCCCCAAATTTTTCATTTTATTCTAATAATAGTATATTTAGTATTACAGTGTATAGCAATCCTGACTGTGCGCCTTTGCTGTTAGCTCTCTAATTACCCTAGATGGACATACTTAGGCTCTTCTGAAAGTTGAAGCAATGCTAATAACAAATGTATATTTTAAATAGAGACTCTACGCCCATTGAACGGTATTGTCGTAATGACGTAACCTCAAAAGGGTTTGGTGATTTTCGATTTCAGAGTACTCCCATGAGCTATCTAATTTAAATAGATGAACATACATAGGCTCCTCTGAGAAGTGGTAATGTATTCTTTCCAGCAATGCTAATCATAATTGTGTATCTCTCGTAGGGACAGTCCTACGCCATTTGAAGGGTGGTGTTTTAATTACATAGCAGTGAAAGAGTGTGTTGATTTTTGATTTCAAAGTGCTCCATACCTTTCAATGGGCGTAGGACGGTCCCTATTTAAGTTAAACAATTGTGATTAGCGTTGATGGAAATAATACATCACAACCTGTTAGAAGAGCCTAAGTATGTCCTTCTAGGGTTATTATATAGCTCATAGGAGCACTTTGAAGTCGAAAATCACCATACTATTTCGCCACTACATCATTACAACAACACCTTTCAATGGGCGTAGGATAGTCGCTATTTAAGATGAACAATTGTTGTTAGCATTAATGTGAAAAATACAATACCACCTTTCATAGGATCCTAATACGTACATCTAGGGTAGAAATAAAAGCAAAGGTGCATTGTCAGAAATGGCTAAACACTGTAATACTAAAGTACTATTTTCCGACAATTTGGCATAAAATGTCAAATTTGGACCATAAGGGCTAACTTTACGTCAACATTCAAAGGGACTTTTTCTGAAGGAAATTTAATTTTGTTTTATACTTGTATTCTGTGTTTTTCAATCTGATAACCAGTTAAGAAGTTAAAGCCAAAAAAACTGTCTTTTTGCCACCGATTTTGACCTTTGACCTTCATCTAAAAAAAATTCCCCAAAGATGCCAAGGTGGCATCATCCACATTCTGACTAGGAGTATGTAGAAGGCCAACTTCCAGCAAAAAAATGTTTGATATACCTAAGTGCAAGGTTCAGCCAATCTTCTATCCGACTATAAAAAAGGTACGTGGATTACAAACAAAAACGTTAAGCGTGCCGTAAAAAAGGGGGTTATATGATTGAAGTTTCACTTTACTTGTTAAAATGTACACGGATAAAAATTGATATTTTTTAATTGAAATAATCAAATGTACAATTGAAAAAATTACATCTGTTTAAGTGCTGTTGTGCTATACCAATCATCTATTTAAAATGTAAAGCACAACAGAACTTAAAAAGATGGAATTTTCACAATTGTACATCTGATCATTTCAATTAAAAATTATCAATTTTTATCCGTGTACATTTTAACAAGTAAAGTGAAACTTCAATCATATAACCCTTTTTTTACGGCTTGCTTGGCATTTTTGTTTGTATATCTGTTATACATGAAATATTATTTCCGCATTGTGTACTTAATTTACTTATATCGCATTTGATTATTAGATAATTGTACCTAAATGCCTGCTGACGGAACCACAAAAAAACAACGATTAAAATGACAAAATAACGATGAGTAAAAAATTGACTACAGTATCACTTCCATTCATGTTTCTACAAACTCGTAGACGTTGACTTTTACTGAATTTTTGCGAGAGTGGAGGCATCTAACAATTTAAAAGAGAGGCCAGTGTGTCAAGTTTGCTGGCTAATAGGTGTAACCTTGGCGGCCTTACCAGATGCAGTCAGAAGCAGAAGCTAAGTGGCATAATTCGCCCTACAAAGTTTCATCATGCTTTTTTAAAGGAAGGTCTGCTTCTTCAAAAATTACTTTTTCCTCCTTGATTGTACCCTGTGCTCACGATATGTTTTTTTTTTCCAATTTTCTCCTTGCAGTAAAAGACACCAGTGTCTTAGTGAGCCAGTTCAATTCAATTCAGTTTATTTAGAGAGCTATAACCTTGATGGTTGTCTACCCTACCAAAACTACGACAACAATACATTATAAAGCAACAACAAACAAAGTAACCATGCAACCATAAACAACACCTCAACTGACGATTATGAAATCAGAAGACCACAATCTCACATACGACCCGAACTCGCGCAGAACGCCACTAAACCTTTAAGAGACCAGTAGTTTGGCCGGCCTCCCCGACAGCATTAAACAGGCTGGTAGGCACAAAGTTTGCAGCTTAGAAGGGAGTGCTCTGTAGTTTCCTTTTCCTGCACACATATTCACAGAGAGACTGGGACCGTCGATTCCAAATTAATGGAGCATGGCCGACATGCAGCCGGGACAGTATCACAGCTGGAAGATAGTCTAAAGCCAAAAGCCACGTCAATGAAGGGTTTATGGAGAAGAGGCTTCGACCCAGGTCAGTAGTGAACCACTCCGCTTCCCAATGCACCCTAGCTCAGGCCAAACAGTTCACAGACCAGTCTTACTGGCCTGCAATGGCAGTTGCCATTCGCACCATTGCCGTTGATAAAGACAAGTCAACGCAATATTATAACCAAAAATCCCTGTGTGGCCCAGCATTCGAAGAATTCAAACAAAGATTCCCATTTCACTGCTTTCCACAGCCGCTAACAATGTTCTCAACGACCGGACTCCATCTAATCTGATATTCGATGCATGAGTGTATGCCGTGAATCGCAAATACAAAGGGAGAGTAGCGACAATGCCAAACCTTCCTTCACGGCAAGCGAAATGCATTCTGATGATTACTGAAACGATAAGCGAAACTGAACAAAAAAAGTCTTTCCCGTTTAAAAAAAAAAGCATTAGAGCCCGTCCCCATGGAACTCACAGCTGTGAATACTAACAAATAAATAATACACAATAATTTGAACCCCAATTCCAGAAAACAAGGATTGTCCCATACCAACCCCTATGCACGCGCATACATGTGCATCACTAATATCCACACATTTCAAACATGCACAAACATATTTCAAACACACTGATATGTGTACCATTTGTCTAGATTTAGCGAGTGTTGGCTTGGTTCTGCAGAGTTCGTGTTTGCTTTGGGAGAAATTCATTTAGGCTCCTCCTTTTGTAGGTGAACAACAATACATGGGTTTGATTTGTGCGGTATATTGTTTGGATTTCAAGTGCTACCTGTCTTCATTGGTGTATTTTACATTTTCAAATATGTATTTGCTTCATCATCTGGCGCCATTAATTTGTCCATCTGAAAACTGATAGTCGTGAAATGAATGGTGGTGTTCTTGTTTACCACTGTTTGCTTTTTTTTTCTGCTTGTTTGTGGCGCCATTATTTTATTTAGCAACATTGTCCTTTCTTTGGTAAGCATTCGAGAAATATACTTTGAACACACTTCAACTGACCTCGCGATGCACGTATTGAAGAACTAAATAAGTCAATCGAATCATGTCAGCCGCTCAATTGTGAGGCCCAAAATTATAGCCATAGCACTCCGCAGTTTAAAACTGAAAAGCCTAAACCAGGGTCTTTCATTCTGGTTTTTAACAAGGAATTAAACTTTCCTGGCCGATAGTATCAACTCGAACAAGATGCAACGACAAAGTGTTATTCCCCGCACCCAAGCATCTAGCATGCTTTTAGGCCCCAAACCCCATAATATGTTACCTATCCAACCCTGGTCCGCTGCAATGCTAATTTTATTGTTTCTCGAAATCTTATGTCAGTCAGCAGATCAAATAGCATTTAACTGGATAGCATCGAGTAATGCATTCATCGCCTGGAGTCAGCTCAACCGGTTCCACTGGATTTTGACCGTTGTTGTCATCCAACATGTTTTTTGTTAATAATTTCTTTGAGCCTTAAGTCAGCCGGATCAATTTAATGCTCGTGTGGCTGAACCGGCTGAAACCTATCTTCTTGAAAAGTTTGGAAACGTTCAAACCATTTCAAATAAATCCTTCTAATATGCTGCTTTTCGGAAAAAAAGCACACAAAGTATCAGATGATGCTAAAATAAACAGCGGAGGACACTAGCTGCTAGTTGTAAAGAACGACCACTCACAATGCCAAATTCAAAAGCGCTCTAGTAAGTACTAGATATCAAAATTACTTTTCGATTTACGACTGCCATACGTTAATCGGTTACCGTACACCACGGGTAACGTGCAATTTTGTTTCAACCCGTACCGGGGGGGGGGGGGGCGCCGCCCCCCCCCCCCCCGTGACTAACCGGGGCGCTAAATTCGGGTGTTCAAATTTAGAAAAAAAAAGTTATTTTAAAACTTATTTTAAAACTTATTTTAACTGATTAGCGATTATAAGAAAGCTAATGATCCAAACAAATATGTCACCAGAATTCATCAACTAGCAGTAACTAGGTTGTGCAGATCTGGTACTTTCTTCCCAATGGCCTTAAATCCCCATCCCCATCCCAATCCCGTCGCTAGCCAACCCATGCCTGCCACGTGACTCTTAACCCTCGGTAAGGAGGAGCGTAGTAAAAATGTGGGCAAGTTGGGGTGGGTAGTTTTGACTAGCAGATTTTCCACTGACAAACTGTCCGGGGAAAATTCACAAACTCTCAAATACACGGTACCTTTTTATTTATTTTTTTACAAACTTTTCCTTAGATGTTCTTGGCTCTTGCCAAGAACACTTAGTTATTTCTTGGTCCGGCCCTGCGCTCTCAAGGATTTGGTGGCGCAGGGCCAGACCAAGAAATAACTAAGTGCAGAAGAAGACAAATGCAAGAGCCAAGAACATCTAAGGAAAAGTTTGTAAAAAATAAATAAAAAGGTACCGTGTGTTTGATAGTTTGTGAATTTTGCCCGGACTGTGTGCGTCGTCCTAGGATTGCATATGCAATTTTACTTAGGGCTTTTATGACCTTCAAACAGTTATACTATTACCAAATATCATCTTAATGATTTAATTATTTTCTCTATGGCTTTCTCCTTCCCTGGTAGTTAGGGCATCGTTTTTCGGAAATTTAGTGATTTGACCTGTTGGGTCTCATATTACCACCCCTGCTTCAATTACGGCATCAACTGTTATGCTTACAAATTACTGCGCGCCCACCAAATTGGGACAACTTATTAGTTTTTCGGGTTTGACTGTTTTGGCAAAATAATACCATCCGTACATATATAAAAGGTATTGCTTCATTCATTACCAAACGTAAAAAAAAAGGCTTCATCTGTGCAATGTTTGTCGTGAAGTACAATTGCAAGTAACTGACAAAAGAAAAAAAAACTACAGTTCATTAGAATACAAATTTGGTTGTAGTTTCCGTTCATGAGACGTATGTACAATGCGTGTGTATAATACGGTAAGAGTTGATCTGCGACTTATGGATAGAGTAGGGTTGTAGTAGGGGGGGGGGGGGGGAACAGCAAGCCAACAATGCAGCGATTTCTCAGTCCATGCTGTGAAGCCATCCAAATGGATTCATGACAGTTCGGTCCCAGACAGTTCGGTTCCAAAATTATACAGATGGTAAGACAATTCACTTGCGTATAAAATATAACCCATACGTAAATTTGGTCTCACAAGAAAAAAAATGAACTCCCTATAGGATAAATCCAAGTAAGTTGAGCTCCATGAAGTACACTAAAATCCATTTTCAATTTGTTTCACACCTGCCACGCCAGTGCAACCAGAATCGGGGGGAGGGGGGGGGGGCTGAACCTCGCAAGGGAACGATAAACATCCTAAAGCCATGCCAGTCAGAGCTGCTGGAAACTCACTGCCAGAAAATATGAAATCTGAAACTCTGGATCTGCGAGTGTGCTCTTAAATCTATATTGCAACAAAATGTCACCAATATTTCTCAGATTACAATAACGTAACTTTGAACCATACTACCATAGTTGGTCGTCAATGTTTACCTGGCGTTTTCTTTAATTTTTTTAAACTTGGGACCAAATTTGAGTAGGTGATTCACTGTAAAGTGAACTCTGGATTTTTCAAGGGACCTATTAATTTGGCTAAATGTCTTCATCTCAATTCGTTCACTGAATGTCGTGATCACTGGGGTGACGTTTTCCTCGATGGTGGTCAGTAGTGTATTGCAAAAGTCTATTTGGGCTCTTTGCTATTTGTACTGTACATAAATGACCTAAATTGTTCAAATTCTTCGGCAAATGAGTCGAAGTTCGTTGATGATCTTAGATTACACTAAACAGTTGTCTACTCTGAGGATGCTGTTTCACTGCAGGAAAGTGTTGACGAGTTATTAGTTTGGTCGGACACACGGCAAACGCGTTTGACTGCGAACAAATGTAAGTGCCCGCATGTGGGAAATTATTATTTCGATTTCGTTTATTCGGTGGGGACTTTGGAGATTTGAGTCTTTTCTGAAATAGTCACTACACTGCAATCACATTACGACGTCTGCGAATCCTCGTGCAGCTATTGTACGCCTCTGCTTTATGCCTGGGAACCGGAAAATATTGCTGGGCATATTATGTTAGTCCAATGATGGAGTGTGCGAGTCAGGTTTGGTCGCCTCTTCTTTTGCAGGATATAGACAAGGTGAATTTCGTACAGTCTTTGCCTGATTTGCATTCTCTTGCCCTAAAAAGAGCTTCGTGCTCAGCTTGACTGGGATTCTTTGGAGCACCAGTTGATATTCATAGGGTACAAACAAAAACCCTACGGCTCCAACTTTAGTAATCTTGGGTAATGATTACAAACCTACATGTTCCACCTAATAATAATGGAGTTAGATATTAATAACCGAGGAATTTTAAAGTGCTTTTCATGTTTGCATTTTTCAAGTGTTTTATTCATTTGTCGACTAAGGGTCGACTAAGGGTCGACTAGCACGTGCTCCTTAGGCTAATTAAGTACGTTGTCAAAGTTATTATTTGTCTTTAAAATTCTACTCATTGTCACGATATTGTAGTCTCTACATTATCATTGTTCATTACGACACCTTTTACTTAAAACGTTTTAAAATGTTACATTCTTCTTATTGTACACGAGCACCTCATCCAACTACGTGACCCCAATCAACTCTAAAACTTGCTGTTCAATTTTATTTATTTCTATGCAAATATCCAAGCACACTGGACAAAACCAGTGTGTAAAGAATTTCTTGCCACCAAGCCTTTGAATGATATTTCTTGGCCTTGCCCATTTTCTGACTTACCTTCACAACAAGATGTCAACAGTACCTTTTGACGTCACTTGATGACTCAAACCGAACAACGAATTTCCCAAGAGGCAAGCCAAAGACTTAGCATTAAGATTTATTATTAAGGACACACAAACATTAATAATGTCACACTGTCGAATGTCATACTTCAGATATCGTATGTATGACTATTGTAACCACTCGAGGCTATGTGATATCCGGCTTGGTCCTCAGGTCTCAGCACATTCCCAACCGACCACTCCAACCAACAACTCCTCAGACAAAAGCACTTCTTTTGGACTAGATTATTAGCACCATAACTTTAGCCTTACCCTCAAATACCCCGATGTAATCTAAAATCAATTTAACCCTAAGGTCTAAAAATAGGTTTACAGCTTCTTAAACTTAGTCCAGCACCAATCTGTCAAAGTAAGCCTTAATTGGCCCTAGCCACTCATAAACCTTGAACCAAACCTTGTATTCCATAACCTCAAGCAAGCTTGTGTCATCCAGCCCAATGTAGGTCAGGCCAACCTAATTAAACCTACCATTAAAACTGAACCACCACAGCTACGTTATGACTAATTTCATCTTGGCCCAAATGTTAATCTTGACTTCAAGTTTTCCCCCAAATCACCCCAGGTTTATTTTCTCTTTCGTTGATTCCATTGTGATGATGTCCAGTGATTCTGCTTCGAAAATCATCACTCAATGAAGGAGTAACTGTTCCTGTTTCACCAAATGATGCATTGGCTAGGCATCAAGGACCGCGGTAGTGGTAGCGGTCCTTATGTAAGCCTCAGCATGAACTTTCATGTTAAACGTCAAACTTTGAATTCCTATAGATTTGCCCAGAATTTACATATAGCAACGAAATTTAGTATTTGGGGTCGTGTCGTAACTATTTCGCTGCATTGCAAATTTTAATGACAACAATCGAACCGCTCGGTATCCACAGTACCAAGTACCAAGTATATCAAGTATATTTCTTGTTGTTGTTGGGTCTCTTTGCCCTCACATATATCAAGTACCCTGCCCTATGTATGTATGGATATTTTGTAAAAGCTATATGTACCTTAATATATGGTACATATAGCGTTATATGTACGTAATCCACACATATAACGCTATGTGTGGATTACAGCGCACATTTAGCTTTTACAAAATATCCATACATACATACATGGCAGGGTATCTTGATATACCTTGATATATGGCATGGTACCTTGATATACCTTGATATATGGCAGGGTACCTTGATATACGGATTAGCGCTCATATAGCTTTTACGAAATATACATACATAGGGCAG
>JAHWFP010121196.1:0-14072 GCA_023313725.1 Lithobius niger
TCACATGCGTTTGTTTCTTTTTACTTGAAATTTAATTACAGGCTTTTATTGTTTGTTTTGCCCCCCACCCCCATCCCCCCACCAACGAAGGTTGTCACATGCTTTTGTTACCTTTTGCATTCTTATTTGAAAAGCAAATAAAAGCTTTCTTTCCTGAGGTCAGGAATAACTTTCATTTCTTTACTGAGGTCAGGGATAAGGGTTATAGCGACGGGGAATGGTTGTTGGACTTAAAAAAATTCGACATCGACATGTAGCGTTTTTTTTTAAACACCCTGTATGTCCACGTGAGTGAATAGGTTGTAATTTGGTTTTATTTAGTCATTTACATGCTAAAGCTAACTAAAACCATCTGTGGAAACATAATAACATAGATGGCTAGCATAGTTAGTCTGGCACGATTCCTAAAGTTTTAAGTAGACATCCGTCATTTGCTAAACTCGGTGCTGGAATCCAATTTTTTCTTCTCTAAAAGGGTCTAGACAGATTTAGTTTGTTGCCACATGCTTTATCATTGAGTGATGAATAGAATGCCTCTTTTGGTGGTAATACGTTTTCTTTAAATATATCCACGGACAATGCATACTCATAAGGATTGTAGCTTTCAAGCAAGTAAATTCGCGATTGCCTTTTTTCGCTTTTGCACTTGCTGGGAATCGGGGATTCAGTCTCTGATGGACGTGAAACAAAGCTGAGGAATTTACTGCCAAGTTGCGAATGTTGAAAGAAACGATCTTTTTTCTGATTTTTACCTAATGCATCTAACGATGAGGATACAAATTTAAAATTGTCAAAAACTATTGGAGTAGTTGTAGTTGCTCTTGCTTCTCAATAACTATTGTCAAAAACTATTGGAGCAGTTGTAGTTGCTCTTGCTTTTCAATTACTGGAATCATGTGCTGCACCTCTGCATTGTCTGGCAAAGTGACTGTGATCACAGCTTTTTTCCATTCTCGGAAAATTTTCATCACAATATGTAAATAGGATCGGAGAAAGGGGCTCCACGGTCCTTCCGTCTTCCTTCCACATAGTGGTGCTAAATTTTATTAATTTACTCATTATTTACGTATTTTCATCTATCTGCCATTTGATATTGTTCCTGTTCTTCTTGAAAGGTCCAGTTTTCTTAAAATTTATTTGAAACATCTCATTTCCGTGTGCATAGCCTCTTAGAATATTTCCAGCACACTGAGAATGAGATAGAAGTCTTCATTTACAAATTTGTTAGTCCGTCCAATCAAGACGTACCCAAAGTAATGGACGTGTGAATGTTCAATTCAGTGGTCGAACTAATGCGATGGTGTGGAAATGGCAGTTTGGATTGGCTGTGCCATACACTTGAAATCGGCGTAAATGACCAAAGTACGAGGACTGATGCATTCAAAGTTGTGAAAACTTACAAGATTCAGAAGAAAGGGAGATAAACTTAGTGCATGAAGATTAGACTTATCCTCCTCTTGCAGATCAGTAAAATATCAGTATGGTGTGCGATTGCGTGCTGTGTGATCCAGTCCTGCTTGGTCCATAGTTTTTTGGACCTAACTCGTGGAATAGCAGATGCGGGGTGGATAAGGGTGATTTCCACAATAGATTCCAGAAGTTCTGTCTGGAGTTAACCTTTGAAATACTTGAGGCTTAATACATGGGAGATGCCAGTGGCCCATTGCCTTGTCCCAAGTGTCATTGGGATCAACCTCATTGCCCAGCAAGCTAATGTTACCAATCGTTGTTTGTTCATGACTTTGGCCTAAGCTTTTGGGTGGCATCTATGCGGACCTGCAAGCAGCAGCTACAGCTGGCAATTAACAAAGTCCAGAGCTGGGCGGTCAATAATGGTTTCAGATCTTCTCCGGATGGGTATGGCAAACCCCAAGTTGAACAACCCAAAAACACATTCAAAATGTTGCCTTGAACAAGGACACCAGTACACAGACTTCTACGTAAAACTAATTTGTCAGCAAATCTACTCTAGATACGAAAACAAACTGGGAAATTTGCCAGGAAGTTAGCAAGTCAAAACTGGACAATTTCATTTCATGCTAACAACAAAAGAGTCACTCGAAGGATTCAGTAGGATTGTGAAATAAGAGAATATGAGAGAAAATCAAGCAATAGTACTTCATCACAATTTTCAGCCATTCCTGAAAGCAATATTTTCTGATTTACCGAAACGGTGACTAAACAGCCTTTGCTATATTGATAAATTAAACAAGGCTTTAACAAACAACACTTTAACAAACTGTAAGTGTTTGTTAAAGTGTTTGTGAGCTAGAACCACTAACTTTCCTCTGGCATCCTTCCCAAAAGGTTCCACTGCACTAGTTAGACACTTGCAGGACTTCCGACGGCTGTGTTATCAGTATACTGGATATTAGCAGCTATTCAATGACGGGTCTAAACCAGAAGTTGGTGTGGAATGTTCTTGTACCCTTGAGGAAGTTACTGTTTCCCTTTGCCTTCCATCAGGCTATTCTGTGTTTTCTGCGGAGCTTCTGGCACTCGGTCTGGCTGTCGAGTGGATTAGGGCACGCATTTTATCACCTTCAGTAATTGTATGAGTGCCCTGGAGTCCTTGGTGTCATACAATCCTCAGAACCTCTTGACACAGTGAGTCCGAACTCAGCTTTCTGCTTGCCAAGTCAGCAGAAAACTGTGGTTCCCGGGCCAAGTCGGAATAGCTGGGAATGAGCACTCTGATGCTGCAGGTAAAGAGGTCATTTCTGGTCCCCTCTAGTGGGATATGTGCCTTGTTCCATGGGACGCCTCTTTAGCTGCACGTCTGAGACTGCTTGCTGCTTGGCAATCCTCGTGGAGCAAATTAACATTAAGCTGCAGGCTATTCTAGGCACTGCCCAATAATGACACTCGGCTTGTCACCGTAGTTGCCGGGAAAAGGTGTTGTTAGCCCGTTTGCGTGTTGGTCACACCAACCTTACTTACTCATTGCTTCCCCCCTTTAAGGGGGATTATCCTTCCTGAATGTCGTTGGTGTCGACGGGCCCTTGTGGTCCGTCACTTGCTTGTTTATTGTCACCATCTTGATGGTGTTCACCGCCGTTTCCATCACCCACGAGACATAGCACGTCAATTGGACAATAAGTCTGTCCTCCTCTCCGGAATTTTTAATTATTGCAGGAGATACAGAATTATGATAGAATGTAGCGTGGGATTTTTTTTAAACATCTATGTAATGTGTGGTGCTGTTGCAACCCTGACCACTGAATTGTGACTGAGGTTGTTGCTAATTACCTCGTTGTCGATGCGTTGTTATGCCTCATCTCCTTCTCTGATGAATTGTTTACATTCCGACAGATGAAAGCTTCATAGCTGGGACACCAAGCCTGGCTTCGAAAAACAGTTCTTCTGCAACCGAACAAAGTGGGTGACTGGAAACCGGAGTGATGATTGACCGCATAACAACCCACAACAGCAAATATCCAATGTGAAATAGCCATTTCCACTAACATAACTAGTTTTAACTTTTAAAGAAGGCTAAAGCAAATTTATACACAAAATATATATCTCTTTCTGATAACATGGTTGCAAATAATTACGAAACTTAATTAAATGAATCCTTATTTAACTTTTAACTTTTAAAGAAGGCTAAAGCAAATTTATACACAAAATATATATCTCTTTCTGATAACATGGTTGCAAATAATTACGAAACTTAATTAAATGAATCCTTATTTAAAGGCAATAAGAAAATACTTAAGTATAGTCACCAAAACCAAACCTAGAACACTCCCCTTACAATTTATCACAATGTCCACCAGACCACAGCAGAGCATGTGAACACTTTAGAGCATCCCAAATCAAGGAGCCTTTGCTCTTAATAAACAAAGGCAATTCGCAATCCAGGAGTATGGATACGCCCAGAACACATGATTTCTTAGACAAAAAAAAACAGAAAAAAAACGACATAAAAACAGAAAAAACCGACATAACTGATGCAAATTGACTGCGCATAATCTTTAAACACCACCAACAAAAAACACAGGCACCCGTGGAAAAAACAACAAAATCAAACAAACCATACCAAAACAACACAAACGTGTGGAAATTCTGTACTACCTAAGGATGGTTAAACCCCATTTCCAAATCTTCATGCACAACGTCACAGAATGAACACACCATCCAAAGACATGAAACCATACTACACACATACCAATATCAGTATATCAAATTCTCACTATATCAAACGATGGGAGGGGACAGATAAGGTCCAACAATAAAAAAAAATCGAAAAATTTACATCAAATCAAAAAGGTACACAACTTTCTTTTCAAGCAATTTCATTTGAGAAGCATGGGTAGAAGTTGCCTTTAAAATTTTCAGTAGAGTGGGTTACACCAGGTTATAAATTAGATTAGACAATTTCAAGTATGACATGGGGGTCCTTCACAATATGGGCCAACTTTTATGCAAAAAATTTAATAATAATAATAATAATACTAAGATTGTTTAGCAGATTGTGAAGAGTCTGGCAAGGAGACGGAGAGCATGGCCTCTGACACCATTCCCATTTATTTAAAGTAAGTTTTAGGTTTTGGAAATTTGGAATTGAATTTAACGTTCGAATTCTTAAAAGGACCCTTGAACAATGCTTCCTGTTCCACACTAAAGTCAAAGTACTTTCTGTGGGGAGGTGGTGCTGACCCTGGCCACCTCACTAGATTACGCAATATTACCTTTCCACCATCGTACATTACCCAATACGTACTTTTCAATTACCATTTTAAGTGAAAACCTTCTTCATGGATATTTTGTGTCAAACCTCTCCTTTAACTTTATTTAAAAGACAATTTCAGTGAAGTGGGCAAAAACCAAATTCCTGTTTGTTTTTTGGCTTTTAATGTGTTGATTTTAGTTTGTTAAGTACCTAAGATGAGAAAATGAAGCAATGCTTTGTAACCCTCCAATTGTTAACGCTCATTAATTCCTTTGAAACCCTTTATAAGCTGTGAGAACTTTAAATGTAATGAAACAATGTACTCCTTTCAATCACTCCTATTATTAGCCACCCACTCACAAACTAGTAAGGCGTGAGCTCTAATGCAGATTGTCTTTCCACATCTTTATTGTTCGTACTTTGCCATTTTTTTCTGAATAAGAGAGAGAATAGAAAGACGACATGTCTTATGATTTCTCAAACCAAAATCACGTTTATACTGGTTCACATTAGTAGTAACGTAGCAACGTAGACAGCAGTCGGATCAGCCTGGGGTTACTGGTCAAGCCAGAACCGACTGATAAAGATAACACCCAATTACCTAGCTAACACTTTCTATGCTTATCTAAAATGGTCTTAATGTTACGCTGCACATCAGCCAAATTATTTCGAGTGAAATAATTAGCAGTCGATAGACTTTTCGAGATACCCGCTACCGAGTAGGAGACTTTTATCGAAAAGAGAAGAAGCCATTATTATAATAATAAACAAAAACGGAACGTTAAATGTTTATAGTAAAGGTCTAAAAGTCAAAACCTAGAAGGAACACGGACAAGCTTTGACAGTAAGAGTCTAGGTGTAAAATGTTGTAATAGGCTGGTAAGCATTAGACCCTTACTACCTCTGTAATGTGTGGTGCAGTGGCAACCCGGACCACTGCACTGTGACTGAGGTTGGCGCTAATGACCAAGCTGTCGACGCGCCAGTAAGCCTCATCCCCCCCCCTTACTACCCGTTGGTTAGCTTAGTTCTACTCTATTCGGACAGAACGTGTGCATGAACGGTTGTAGCAGGTTTTCTTTGTTCTTAGAATATTGTTATGGAACTTTAAGAACATAATTTTCTTGTGAAGTTTGGCATTTTGTCTTTTGATGCTTTAGAATTTTTTATTATATTTCGTAGATGTACAGTAGAGGATAACCAGTAATGCTCTCTACTGCGAACACCCTACCATGTTAATAAATCAAAAAACAATTTTCAACATAAAGCAAAGCAGCAAACGTAAACCATACTACCACTGGATTTTCACATGGGACATTGTAGGAGAATTTTCAGTTTTTCGTCAAAATGTATTTATTTCTGACCACCAGGTAGTAAGGGTCTAATGCTTACCAGCCTCTTAGAAAGTTTTACACCTAGACCATTACTGTCAAAGCTTGTCCGTGTTCCTTCTAGGTTTTGACTTTTAGATCCTTACTCTAAACATTTAACGTTCCGTTTTTGTTTATTAATTCGTGTTACTTTTAGAATTGCAGCTAAACTGTAAAACAGCACTGTCAAAATTGACAGTTGACGGTCAAAATTGGGATTTTAACACAGAGACCCTAGGTTGACTCTTACTAACACTTGCTATCGCCAGTGTTAATTTTTGCAGGAGGTACAGATGTATGACAAGATTTAGATTAGGGGTTTGAATAACATCTCTGTAATGTGTGGTGCAGTGGCAACCCGGACCACTGCACTGTGACTGAGGTTGGCGCTAATGACCAAGTTGTCGACGCGCCATTAAGCCTCAATCCCCCCCCCCAGTGTTAATAACAAAAAACAAATGCTTTAATCTTCAGTCTTGCAGCTGGAGTTTACTAATTGGCATTGTTGCAAAATAACAATGTTTAAAACAATGTAAAACAATCAATCTGGTCGTTTAGAGCTCTGTAACCCCTGAACCACTTGACCAATTAGAAAATGCCTTATAGAAAGGGCACATCTACAGAGCAATACCTGTAAAATGAGCTAAGAACCAGCTTCATAGGACAAATGGTTTGACCTGTAGAGAGGACAGACGAAGGGTACATCCCCAGAACAAGACCAAAACCAAGACCAAGAACAAGAAGTTGTCTATTTGGCCCCTCTCTGTATCCTGGGTTTAGCTCGCCCCAATTTCACAATTTTTGGGCTGTAGACAGGCCTTGACTAGTCAAGGCTAGATTCCAATTTTGGTTTAAAGATGTTTACTTTTGACGGAGTTATAAGCTCTTAAAGTTAAGAGTTTAACGCAGAGATCCTAGGTCGACCCTTACTAACACTGGCTATCGCCAGTTCAATCGTGAGGCATACACATGTTCGCCCAACTTGTGTCATACTCTGCTGCCTCCAACTGCATGGCAGTAAGTGGTAAATCAGTCCATGTCTTTTAATTCCTTGCACAACTAGTCTGGATGAAGGACTGAATGGTACCAGTTAACCTCTCAGATTAATTTTCCTTAAGAAAAGAAAAAGAAAGGCACTGATGCATATTCCAAAATCTTCATGACCCCTGACACAAATATTGTCCATTACCATTTACAATGCTTTTATATACTTTCAAACTAACCATTGACTGAGTGATTCGATTCGGGTACAGGGGTATTTAATCAGCAAAATCACTTATTAATTTCTTTCGACCCTTTGACTCATTTATTGCTGTCAGCAACTAATTATTGATAAGATAGCGGTTAACAGCATTTTGCAAATTTTCTGAGGGAGAAACTGTTGATTTCGTGGAAGTTTAAAGCCTTCGTGTCCAATCCTGAAATTTTCTGGATTCAGAAGTCCAGTCCGGGGTTTTTTATTTTTGCATTGAAAAATTATGATAGATTTAGTAAAGATCTAGCAAAACTCAAAACATGGCAAATTAAAAATTGGAAAAATTCTTAAACAAGAATTTGGAAAGTAAAATCAACTCCCCGTTTTATCACATTCTCCTATATGAATGTTTATGTTTTGACTTAAAGTCATAACAATAAATGACAATAAATAATTTGTTATTTACATACAACATTTTTACAAAAACTTGTTTGAATCCTTAATGGTTAGCATTAATAGGTTAAAATACATTTACGTTCAAAATATAACATAGTCTAGAAGTTGTATAAATGGTTTGATGGCTCTCAGTGGCATTGTATGGCTGGCATGAAGTGTGCAAATCAAGGCACAATACGTGTATAAATAAACAAATAAATGTTTAACCACTTAAGGTGGAAAGATAAATGGAAGGGTAGGGGAACCACTAACGCCAAGCCCGGAAAAAAATTGATAGCTCATAGAAAGAAACAAGGAGAGAAAAAAGTGTGTAGAGTGACCTAGACCCAAGCAAAAAACCCGTCCGTGACCAAATTCAATACTCACGCAAGAGAAACCAAGAGAGGGGCAAAGTTTTCAAGCAACGTTTAAAACCCGCAACAATAGATGAAGATACAGCCTCCTCGGTCAAGGAATTGGACGCAAACACAACCTGGAGGGCGATAAAATGTCACCTAAAATCAAGTATGGAAACCAAATGGCGTAACTTGAGTGAATGTCCCCTGGTGGAGGAGGAAAGGCTGAGCTCGAAAAGGGTAGATCGACTGCAAGAAGACCCTTTAGAATATATAAGGTTAATATCAAATTTGCCCAAAGTCGGCGTAATTCCAAAGGCTACAGACCGAGCCTACGCACCAGGTCTCCAGCTGACAAACCACGTAGAGAAGGAATACTCCTGGTAAATTTGCGTCGAACAGCTTCAAGCTGATCAATGTAAGACAGCAGGTAACGAGACCGAACCGGATGGCATACTCGAGCAGGAGCCTTCCACAGACCTTAAAAGCCCACACCTTTGTGCGAATATTTCCAGAAAAAAGGAACCATTTACAATTACAAGACATCTGAAAGAAAGGTCAAATGTTTTCTGGCAGTGGACAGTCGACTTTAGATCTGTGGTGAACCAAACACCAAGGTTGCGAGCCTCAGTCACATCGGGCAAGGGTTGATTTCAAGAAAGCAAGGCGGATTAGGATTTTGAAGCCCAATACGAAAAGAGGAGCATTTCGATTCAGCAACCAGAAGTTGCCAGGTAGCCGCCCATTTCAGTACATGATTTATCTCGGAGGAAAGGTTCAGACTGTCTTCAGCTGTAATAATGGTATTTCCAAGTTTAAGATTGTCAGCAAATTTAAAACTATCGATCGAAGGATTGATGCAGGTAAGGTCACTTACGTAGGATTACGAAGAGCCAGCGGACGCAATACAGAGCCCTGTGGGACCCACTAATAACTTCAGCTAAGGTACACAGGGAATCCTCAATCGTTGCGACTGATGGCTAATATAAGCAGCAATCCAGTTTAGTAAGCCATCAGCAAAATCGGTGAGTTCCAGTTTACAGAGTAATCGCCTATAGGCCACACATTGAAAAGCATTCTGAACGTCAAAGTAGAAGACATAAGAAGGATACCAGAGTCAAGCGCAATTGTTATCTATTTAAAGCAACCAGTAAATGGTAGGTTGAAGAACGACCAGGCATGAAGTCAGATTGGTCAACACATGTGGTCACTGAAAGATGTAGAAAAGACAAAATTTCACTGCGAATAATAAATTCTATCACCTTACATGGGACGATGGTTAACGAGATCGGATTATAGTTTGTTGGGTCCGAAGTGTTACTCTTTTTAAAAACTGGAACAACATTCGCCTTGTGCCAAATTGAGGGCAGGATGCCAGAAGCGAGGGATAAATAAAAAATTTGGGAATGTGGGCGACAAATGTAATTGGAAATATTTCTGTAAAAGAAGGTTGAGAAACCGTCCGGGCCTAGAGCACGACTAGGTTTTATACCAAGGAGAGTCTACGAATTTTCCATGGTTGGAAATTAAAAGAATCAAAAGTTACATCTAGTGCAACAATCTGCGGCATGGGTAAGAGGAAGTCGTCATCGACAATATCATTTGAAACAAACATCTTTAGTATGTTTGCGTTTTCGTCATTTTATACATCAGTAATACATCAGTCATTTTATACATCAGTGTTAGATGGCTAGTGACTACTTCATTATAACTAAACGTTAAACTGGTATTTTATGGTGTTGAATAATAAAATGGATGCGACAGAACGTCTGGGGAAAAAGCCCATATCGAATGAGTCTGCTAAGTAGACAACAGAAAGTCACCTTTTAGAACTTTGGGTACTAATTTTTTTTTTTTAGTTATTTCTTATTAGTAGCTAATTTTCGCTCAGATGAAATAATTTGTATGACCAAGCTGGTTTGATTTTGGCAATCGATTTACATTTGACTTCAACAGGTACTGTTTACGGTTTCACAGTTAGGGAAGCTTTGACATCAAAGATTGCAATAATTCGTAATGTAGCTTTACGAATGTTGTGGATATTCCATCTGTGACAACATAATTGAACCCATTAATAAGGGACGAGAAACAATACTGCCTCACACTGCTCAAAACTGTTAGTATCATTTTTTAAAGTAAAAGTTACGAATATTGACGATATAATTATTGTACCACTTTTTATTTTGAGTTTTTAGTTGTATTGTTACATGTTCTGGTCATAATATTCTGTTAGTTATTTCTCCTGCTAAATTGACCTCTCGTCGTCTACATTAATGTTTATAACATGGTTTGGGTTAGGCTCCCTTAAGTAAAAAGAAAAACAACATAACATCGTGGCTTTAGTAACCCCCCCTGGCATTTATAGGACGACCAGTGGTGCTTTGTGCTCATGTGAATTGTAGTATGTCAGAAATCCTGGGTTTTCTCTGCTGATTTCTCCAGCTAAATTGTCCTTTTCATCGTCTACTCTTTGTAGTGGGGCAGATAAAACGGTTAGTGGTCGGCTCCTTACAAAAAATGTATTATTCTTTGCTACGCAAGTTTAAGGTCAACGAATAATCCATCAATTGTACCATTCAGGTCCTGCCAAAACCACCACATAAATGCCAAAACATCATCCGCTACTACTACACACAGTTTGATACTGCTAAAACACAGCGCACTCAAGAGCGCTATAATACAGCATCCAGAAGGTAAAAGGGTTAAAGAGTGCAACGAAAGACTTTAATCCTTGTTTATACACATTTATTTAATAGCAGGTGTTCCAAAAGGTAACTTTATTATTTTCATCTTTTTTTTTAAACATGTCTGTTCAATGGAAGTGCCAACATCTTGAATGCGACTGAGGGATTGTGGGAGCCAACTAATCATGGCAGCAAAGCAAAGGAACTAGATATTTAGAGAACTTTGTGCATAGGCGAGACACAGTTTATCGACCGATTCTGGAAAGGTTACAAACTGACTCTGAATGGCGACTTCAGTCACGCCAAAAGATTGCATCAGTTTTTCTCATCAGGGACCTTTGGAACGTCTTGTTAAGTTACTCACAGTTTCTGTACATTGAAGGTACCAAACTGTCTCCAGAAGAAAGTGTATGGTTCGCATACACGTTTCGGAAGTACCTGTTTATACAAGTTTTTTTTTTACGTTTATATTTAACAAGTCCGTTTATTGTTTGACTGAGGCATTAATCCAAAAAGAGGTTACCAAGCGCCACACGTTATTGCCCATTGAAATTACCTGGTTGTTTGTGCGAATAATTATTGTAGCCCGCACAATACATTCACACATTTAATAATAACAATTTAAAACAGCTATACTCTTAAACCCCAAAACCCCATGCCGATTTTATGAATTTAGGGATCTAGGGATATATAGAATTGAAATGAAATTGCAAATTCATACAAAAGTTGTCAATGATGCTGACAGACAGATGGAAACCACACAAGATAAGAAGCTCCTTGTTGTCCTTCACAATGCGCAATGCAAAAGCAAACTTCGAACAAGACAACTGATATTCCTTTAACGAATTACTGTTGAAGGAAACTAATTACTTTAGATTATCCTAGCTATCTGGGTTTAGAGCTTCACATCAAGCAAGCTCTGCAGCCAGGTTAACTGTGTGGTTTAACGTAATGAATTTTCAGAGAATTCTTTATTGTACTATGCATATTGATCCCACTGAGGTAACCATAGCAAGTGAATGATGAATGTACCAAACATAAATAATGAACACAGCTGAAATATTGCCAGTATCACGTGAGACATGCCGTTTCTCAAGTAGGAGGAATACAGAAGGTGCACTATTGATTGGTATATACATAGACAAGATGGTTATGAAAAATTATTAATATTTTACCACTTACCTGACAAAACCTTTCTGAGCAATCCTTTACAGTTTGCTAACTCTTCACTGATCTGTTGGGACACCATGTCGTGCTGCTTGATGGAAAGCTAACTCAATCTTAAAAGGTAAAATATTATAAGAACAAAAGTGTCACATTTTGAAAAATATGTATAGGTAATGCTAAGTGGTGAAAGCAAAGGGAAGGTGAACGAAAGATTAGTGCGTGTGACAAACAGCTCTCACGTCAAGCAGTATTACATTTTAGCAATAAGTCGGAGCGAGATGCAGTGATCACGTCTGGTAAAATTGCTCTTTAAGCAGAGGAAGCACAATGGTCGCAATGTCCATCTTTTAACCGTAAGTATGTGTTTAATAACTCGAATTGAAGTTTAACCATCGATGCTTTTCGTCCAAAAAAAAAGAAGTAAATGTCACTTCTTCATAAATTTAAGTCTGCCTCCTATCTTGTTAAGTGGCTCCTCTGCTGCCAGGAAAGAGCACTACACGAGTGTCTATTAAAGATTTCTGTGTTAGTGTGGGTTCGAGTGTGGTCAAGAAAACAGATGCTAGAAAATTGTAAAGGATCTAACAATAGAACTACGAAGCCTCACTTCAGTGGTCAATATTATTCCCAAATTATTACGGTTGATTTATTGCGGAATAAATATCAAGTGAGCTATTTCCTGGGGAAGAGAGGTGTGATAGCTGTTAAATATTTTTGAGCGTTATTGAAATGAGTTGTGGTGACAAATAAGGTGTATTTAACTGGAATATTAGAAAATCAAAGCTCAGTAGGTATCTTCCCTCCTTACTACTTGTTTTCTCTAAGGTTCCATTAATTCGGAAGCGACCTAATTACAACTGATTATTTTTATGATAGTGGGTATTATAGCTGCTTAGGTTTGCTGCATTCTCATCCCAGCCATACCACCAGAAAGCAAAAGAGACGTAATTCCAATCAGAAATTCCTAGTATCTATTGCATGAAGCACTCGTGGTGAGCACGAGCACCACAAGGCCATTCGTTTCCCGAAAACGTCAGGGGTGGATGAGAGTCTGGCCGCCTTGCCCCAATATTATAGCCAAGTATGGATAACTACTGTTCATCGGCCCCTGCATGCTGCATGTGGCTTGATTATAGACCTGCATTAGACCCACATCAGAGGTTGTCGGTTCCAAGCACCTACAAGTGAGCTCGATTCATCCTGGCTGACACAGTTCTTGAGCTTAACTCAAGTTGGCGGCACAGCCGAGCCTAAAACTGTTTTAATAGGCTAAAACTTTGTAGTCTTTCCCAGTACATGCCCATCAGTTCGATCCATAGTACGTCATATTGCAAACATTTGGTAGCTTGGTTGTTATTTTTATTCTTCACCGTAACCTCAGTAACGGCTCACTATACTAACTTCAGCTGATTCAACTTTCAAATCCGAATTAAAACCTCTTTAATTCTATCCATAAATCATTCAAAGACATACCCCCAAGTTTGCTCTGCTGGCAGGTAACTCGATTGTAACCAAGCTAAATAGAACAAGACAATAAGATCACCTCAGCTTGCATGCCGTTTTTCTTATCTCATCCATATAATATCTCCTTGGTACATAGTGATTGGAATAAGAATCTTGCCGAGGCCCACTGAATCTCCCATTCCATTATTACAGGATGTTGTTCCAGATGTGTTCGTTTACTTTTTTCTTTCTTGCAGACCGATATAACGAGTATATTAAAATGAAAAACATTGCGCAACTTAGACGGAGATTTGTAAGAAACAAAACATTAAGCAATGTTTTCCCTAAAAGATATAAACCTAAGAGTTTTCAAGATCTAGGATTACCTGGCTTGAGTTCTGCGACTAACAAAAACAGATGCAGCATTCAAAAAATTATCTGGTCAATACTCTGGGTTGTAGCACTCACCTGCTGTGTTATTCAGTGTACCAACTGTGTTATTTCGTTTATTAACAGTCCCATAAACGTCAATGTAAAGTACAAACTAAACAATGAAACAATCATTGCTCCATTACTGACCATCTGCCCTGGAGATGCTCAAGGAAGGAAACTGGCCATGTCAGAAAAACTTCTTGCTGAAAACAGCTGCAACGTGTCATATAACAATGCTGCTGAATTATTGTTGAAATGTAACATGACAATTGAGGACCTATGGAATTGTTCTCGATTTGAAGCCCAGGATTTTAATTA